>WYDI02040651.1:0-19216 GCA_009867235.2 Psittacus erithacus
CTGGAATGGGTTGCCCAAGGAAGCTGTGAATGCTCCATCCCTGGCGGTGTTGAAGGCCAGGTTGGACAGAGCCTTGGTTGACATGGTTTAGTGTGAGGCGTCCCTGCTCATGGCAAGGGGGTTGGAACTAGATGATCGTAAGGTCTTTTCCAAACCTAACTATTCTGTGATTCTATGAAATTACCACATCTACTAAAGCAGTTTAAAGTTTGTAGAGATATTAATACCTACTGACATGAATACATTACTGCGTATAGATATTTTTATGTGCACACACTATCTTTCTGTGAATGTGTACATTAACATTATGGCATGTGGTACTTTAAGAGCTCATTTTTCTGTTTGAAATAGAAATACCTGCTTTCTTTTTTCATCACTTAAAAGATTAAAATATTATTTTACGTTTTGTACAAAGCTTCTGTAATTTTGTACTTACCAGTTATCTTATTCACTTTCTGCAGTTTTATCTACATCTTGTCATCTAAGAGTAGTGGATGATGACTGATTCGATTTGCTATGATATAAATCCACTGGGGAAAGGTAAGGATACATTCTGGAAGCAAAATATTTAAGTTCATTATTACATATAAAATAAGACCTTTATATGAACTTGGCTTTATACACAGTAGCTTCTCTTATCAGCACTATGGTAACCAAATACTTTTTTCATTCCATTGTTAATAAAAACGCAAGCAGAAAAAAAGAAATATATGGAAATTAACATCTTGTATTTGTGAGTATTTATAATCAGGTATGCACTGATTTTTTTATACAGCTTTATAACCTGTGCCTTGAACATATGGAATGACCATGAACTTGCATGTTAGCTAGACAAAATGAAAAATAAAATCACTTTGGAAAGTCTCCAAGATCCTATTCTTTCAAGCACATTAAATATAACATATAATAAAAGAAAGTTGATGTAAAGATTTACCCCTAATACAACTTTTTTTAAATAGAAACATTAGGACCTAATGTCTACTTTTAGCATTAAATTTGGTGTATTTATTCATTAGCACAGCATTCTTTCTCAGAGTTTGCATCTATATACACAGCTAAAAATGAAAGCATCTCTGGAAGCAGAATATAATTACCTCAAATTAAAATTTGCTTTGTCCAATATTTTAAAAAGTCCAATGAAACCTTGAATTATCAAGTAGGGGAGAGCAGTGTGCTTTCTCTTGTGATAGGCAGTTTCCAGGAGTATTATTTCTACATTGCTAGGTCTAATTCATTAAAAAGTAGACTGTATAATGCATAATTCAACCATTTGTTTTGCAAGATTAAGTATTTCAAACACTGATTGCACGTAATGCAAAAAATATAGTAACTA
The DNA here is from genome assembly GCA_009867235.2 of Psittacus erithacus. Taxonomy (NCBI): domain Eukaryota; kingdom Metazoa; phylum Chordata; class Aves; order Psittaciformes; family Psittacidae; genus Psittacus; species Psittacus erithacus. Next base: position 1,334 of record WYDI02040651.1, read on the forward strand.
ATGGCATATATATATTAAAACTGTCACATACTGGAGTCGAACAGGAAGGATTACTGAACAATATTTCAATGATACCTGTGCTTAGCCTGTTCCTCTTATTTATTCTAAGAGATGGCCAATGAAGACCATTCTCAGTGAGGCAATACAGGACCTCTGAACAAGATTAAAATAACTTTCTTGTAAAACTTGTGGAAAAGTGAAAGAAATTATGCCAATTATAGAATTTTACAGAGCACGTACTGGATTGTTAATGTGTTAATTAAAAGAAGCCTGTTCATAAATGAATGGTTACTTAGCAATGTGCTATTTGGTGATTGTTATACAAAGCTTTTCAGTTATGTTAAAAATGCAGACTGACCACAGCTGTAAGAAATCTAAGAATTTATATTGTTTATGAAGACATATGTCAACAGCCAATGTTTCTTGGTCTTTCTCATTAAAATAGAAGAAATCTGCTCACTCAAATGAAGTAAGAACTAATGGCTAATATACCTTTATTTTAATTTAGACTTGAATTATTTATATTGATTTAACAAATTATTATCTGTCAGAAAAGAACCCCACAATTTCATTTTTGTACCTCATAAAATGCTTTAATGTTATTTTTTCCTCATTTTTTTCAGAAAATGTTTCTTTTTTTTGATTCTTAAAAGTATATTTATTTGTCTTTAAATACCACTTCTCCTAGCTGTACAAAGGATATCTCCAATCTATGTTTCATGCTTGCATTTTAGACATTGTGAATGTTGCTGTTCTAGAGTAATAGTTACCCAAGGCTTACATTGATTAATCTCATTGCACTTACTAGTTTTCCGTAGATCTCAAATGGAGCAGTACACTCCTTAGTCTTTTCTAATTCAGTAAAGCCCTGACACCAAAGATTAAGATGTACGTTTCAATTTAAGATTAACAGGGATAGATCCACTAAATTTACTAGGAAAATTTACTGACCGTGGGTAGTTACAGGTAGTTATAGGAAGAATCTTACCCATAGGAATAGTCCTTTGACTTAATGAGACCAGTTATGACATCCATAATGCTTAAAGTAATTTTTTCAAAGTCAATGCACAAAGGTGGGATGGTAGTGTATGCGTATCACAGGCTTGCACTGTGGCAGGCTTACAACAAGATCTGTTGTAGCTGCTTATGCAAGACTAAACCAGCCACTGTGGTAACCAAAGTCAACAAAACAAAATGTATGAGTGGCTTGAATGTGACTTTAAAATTTGGGTTAAGTCTTATATAAACCATCTTCAGGTATAATTATATTAACATTTCCTTTCAGAACAATATTATACAGAAGCGTACTTGACAGCAGAATTCAGCTGTTTAAATTGGTAGTTCCTGTTAGTCTTTGATTTCCAAAGATCAACTTTACTCCTTATGAAAGGAGACTACTGGAACACCCAAGTACAAATTTATGGTGACATAAATTATAAATGGCTTGATAACAAGAAATAAATTTACACTGACCATCTACAATTTTTCTTTACAGTAATATAAATTCTGCCAAATAGCTTATGATCAGCCTTTTTCACTATATGGTAGGAAGCAGAATTTACAGGCAAACCTGCAATAAGAACGCAGCCCTGAGATAAAAGGAAGGCTTTTTTATTTTATTTTAAGAAATTGATGGTACTTCACGTTCTGAGTTGTTATAGTACAACACATTTTACACAAAGAGGGTGAGGAAATTGGCAGAATAATTTTTTGTGCCCATGTATTTGTCTGCCTGGTGCTGAGTAGACACTGAAGTCTAAAGGAGCTAAGGCTAATCAGCATTTTATAAGATATACCTTTTATCTTTTTCTCAGCTATGCATAGTGAGATATCTTTTTTTAATCCCATCTTCCTGAATAGCTCTTACAAAAGGATTAGGTGCATCTGTTTGCATGCTCAATAAATAATCAGCAACTGCTGAGTTGAGGTTACACTGATGCATAAAGTTTATGCCTTTTCTCCTTGCATTTGATCTTTGTAATGAGAGCAGCCTGATATTATCTAATAAATCTTATGCAAGATCCTCAGCACACAGGTTTAGCTTTAATTTACTAGATTATAAATTGCTGTAGACTCTCTGCTATGTGTAGCACTTTGCAGCCACAAATTATTTGGTAGCAGTTATTCCTTAAAATGTAACAAGTGATTGTTTTCTGCTTCCTGAATTCAGAGCAATTGTGAAACTGAAAAGAAAGGTACTCGAACAGCTTAGTGCTCTGTGGGTCTTTTCGCATTTTGATTAAGTAATCACAACTCTATATACTTCATGTATGATAAAGGATGCATATTCTTCCTCCCTAAGCTGTCCACAGGCCCTAGTCAAGGTCACTTAAATAGACTGGAAGATTAGGGTTGCTACTGTTATAATTATTATTAGTGTTGCTATTTTTTGTAGACTTAAAGGACGTTTTTCCAGTTGATATGCCAAATAAGACAGTAACGATGAAAAATGAACCAGGCAGTAACTTTTCTACTGGAAATAGGACCACTGGCACCAAAATACACCAAGGTTTTGGGGAAAAAGTATTCATATTCTGGATGTCATTTGCTTTTTATATTCTTCACCACCTTTTGATACATATCTGAGATACACTACAAATGTTCTGGAATATTTGGATTGAAAAAAAGAATTTTAAAGAAGAGGAAAATCACAAATGAATTCCAGGAAATCTCTTATCATATTCTGTGCAATTTTGGGCTGAGTGGTCATATTTCAGCTTTAAAATGAAGAGCTTTCAAATACTGCTGCATAGACACAGTCAGAAGTAACTTCTTGAGGCATTAAATAAACCATACAAACAAACATAACTGCAAAAAAAAATCATGTCTTGACACTTGAGGTATTTCTTGCCTTTCAGAGTCCAGATAAGTATTATCTGAGAAATTTGGACACAAATCTGAATGAGTTATTTTCAGATTTGTCACTACAATCCATATTATTATTTTCCACTCCAGAAGCAATTATGAATCATTAGTTTTAATAAGAAAAAATTAGTTGGCACTGTGTATAAATAGCATCACCTACACACGTGGCTTTGGGGAGCTGGAAAGCACTCTTTAGCAACTGTGCTTGAAGTACAAGCCTAGTCCTACCTACAATTAATTGTAGTTTTCATCAGTGGGGCTAAGATTTCACGTCTGACTTCCTATGCTTTGTATTTCCAGTGTTTTCTGTTGCCTTGCAATTAAGTATGCATTTGTTCCATGATTTTTCAATCCTCAATTTGCATACAATGCTTTAGGTGTACTGTTATAAATCACATAATTCATAGCAACAACTTTAGGGTATATTCTGGAACCTATTTGGAGGCAGTGTTGGTAATGTATAATAATTGATAAGTATTTACAAAACACAATTTCCAAGCATTAGGTATTCATTGTACATTTAAGAACAACAACATACCAAGCCACAGACTTTTCCTGCAGAGAGAAGCTTTAGATGTAATTAGAGGATACTAAAAACAAAAACTGTGGATAAAGCTGTGAATCCAGAGATGGATTTCTGCCCACAGAAGTCTTGGCTGACAGCAGAGAATAAAAGTAATTTGCCACTTATGTTTCTTGGTTGCTTTTTCTTTTTTTATTTCTTAAAAGAGTGAAAACAATGAATATAATTATTATTAATTAAAATGGATGGGATTTTAAAGTGGCTACAACTTATTTTCCAGATAACGTTATAACTCAAATTCAAGTAATACAAAAGAGAAAAACATGACTATGTCCCATGAAAAGTCAATACGTAGCAAACTCCGTATTACAGAATTTGTAACTTACCATGTGCCTATCAGCATGACTAATTGTGTGGCCCTTTCTTTGGGAAATTTATGTAACTAATCAAACCAGGTGGAAAAGTCAGAGCAAGGACAGCTAAAGAATTCAGACCTGAAAGATGAACTAAATGGACATGTGGGAACTTGCTCCAACAGGAAATATAGAGAACTATGTACTAAAAGAATATTCCCCACGGTATACTGAATTAAAGAATTGGAGCCAAGACTGTTAAGTCACGCTCTGGCTGGTATCATATGAAACACATCTCCAGTTTTGCTTCCCTACTTGTGACATAGAATTTAATATTCTTACAAAGATTTTGAGATTTTGGTAACATAATATCATAACCTGGAAGTTTCTCTTTAGCAAAAAACATCTATTATTGTTCATTATTTATAGTTTGAAAGTGCTGGAGATCTATAGTCATGAATGGATGGGGTACTCTGTGAACCTGTAAATCAAATAATTAAAGAATAGGAAAGAATAAAGGGAGAAGATTTAGGTAAAAAATAGATGGGAAAAAACCCAAAAAAACCCCATAGGTAGATATTCCTCCAGAGCTTTGGGGACCATGAGTAGCAAAGGATCCACTTAATATTTTTTTGTGATTGTCTAGGATAATGACATGCAGCTTTACCACATATTCAAGCACAGTCAATTCTTTCTGTGTTAAAGAATACCCCTATACCACAGCTTCTGTCACATGATGGGATTTCACTATGAATATTCAGTACAACCAGACTGGTTGTGTGCATACTGAGTATGTGCAACTGGTTGAAGGGCATGTGGAAGTGTTACATTTGTTCTACATACTTAAATGAACATACAGCATTTTCCCATGTTAGACATCACAGCTGACTTCTTTGGGTTTGTGGAGTAAAAACAAGCTAGGGCATCCAGATATGAACTGTAACCACTCTGCAAAGTCCATTTACCACAAGTCCCAAAAAACTGAGGAGTAAATAGCTGGAAGTCTTCATCCTACTTTCTCTCTTCATCTTTTCTAGACTTCTTGTCCATAAGCAAATGGAAGAGGCGCTGTGAATTTTCAGAAGAAAGGAAACTGCAGGTGAGATAGAGTCATAAAATATGTCCTGTTAGGTGGCAATCTCTGAATGTTGTGGTAATTTGTGGGATTTGAAGTAGCTCAGCTAGTTTGGAGATGCTAGGTGGCTTTCATGATCCTACCTTGTGTTTTCAAGTAAATCTTAAACAACAGCCTGTTTGTATTTTGGAAATTTCTACCTTTTTTTTGTTTCTTCTTCTGCTTTTAGGATATTGGATATTAGTTGCCAGAAAATGAAATGTGCTTGATGTGGTTATAGTTATTAGCAGAAAATTTTTAAAGCCTTGTGGTAAAAAAAGCTTGTTATTAATTTCATTTACATAACACCCCCTTCTAATGTGCTTAGGGCATGGTTAAGGAATTGTAAGCATAGTCTGAACAAAATAGAAATTAAAAAACCTACTATCTTCATCACAGAAGATGAGTGAACTTCAAAAGTGGACCTCAGCAGTTCAATCACATGTTTATCAAGGGTTGATTAAAATCTACTGAGAAAAAATAAAATACAAAAAAAAATGTGTAAGCTAACACCTTCCACTCTGGTCAAGTTGGATATTATATGAAAGTTATTTTTAGTACAGATAAATCTACTTTCCCTGGCTTTTATTAGAATTTATGATTCTACTCCAAGCCAAACTTTCCATGCAGGAGCAGAAATAATTACCCCCCCCCCCAAAAAAAAAAGGAGCAAAAAAAACCCCCAACTATATGGGAAAGAATAAACCCACCATTACAGTTGAGATTTAGCCAAAGGAATTCGATGGAGAAATCAGAATCCATATCGATTTCCAAAGCTCACAATGAAAGCTCAGTTCTGGGCTTTGAGAATAACAGTGGTTTTGGTACATTTAAGCTGCTCGAGGCAGCTGCTTTTTTGGTTTGTTTGGGGAGCAGGAGGGGAGAAAGGTTTGGTTTTGTGGAGGTTTTTTTAGTATTTTTATTTTTATTAATAGCATCCAACAATGGAATTTTTTTAGCTTTTGCTGAGTTGTTTATGCTTAGCTGTCTGTTCTGTTACTGTTCTGGGATTCTTTCATAGAAAAGATAGTACCTGTCTTTCCTAATACTTTTTACCCTATCCCTAAGGAACTTTTTAACACTCCTGTCATATCTTATTTCAGTCTTGCTTTTCTTATCCAATTTGTTCACTCTTTCTTCACACTTCATGGTCTTTGGACATTTCCTAATTGCTAGAGTAACTATGAGAAGGGAACACTCTAGTTGTTTCTTAATTTGTTTTTGTTTTGTTTTGGTTTTTTTATTTTGCTTTGATTTTGTATTTTTTTTTTTTTTTTTTAAGTTTAGGGACCCAAACCGCCTACAACATTTAAGCTGAGCCCTTTAATGCCTGGCAAGAGCAAGAACAGGATTGCTTCGCGTGTCTCACACACATTTCTCTGTACATAGTCTGATGGGGTTGGTTTTCTTTCCTCTCATACCTTTTGTTGCCAGAGTGTGAGCTTATTGACTCATGTTAAGTGCATGGTAAGTATAGCCTTCAGAACAATTTTCTATTTAACTGATTCCCTGCCATTTGTTTTCATCTTATATTGTGCAGTTAACTATATCTAATAAATATAGAATTCTGTAGTCCTATTTAAACTAGTCTTTGCTATTTCAGATCATTTTGCAAGGTTGCTTTGAATTCTAAATCATACTTCAATGTACTTTCAGTCCTTTACAGCTTTGTATCACCTGCAATTTTAATATGTGTACTTTTAGTTCTGTCATTCATGTCATTAATGGAAACCCTGAAGACTTTTGGACCCAGAAAATACTGAAGACCATGTCATTCAAAAAAATGAAGATTTAAAGTCTGTCAGAATCTCTCAAGTTTCTTTGGCAATCTTCCTCTCCTATTTCAAATGTTTTTTGTCAAAATAAGGTTTTAGAATCTGATACTCATGTATGCAATACATTTGCACTTTGCTATTTCTCCTCCTGCTCAGCTCAAACCAGTGCTTGATGCATTGAACAGACCTCACTTTGGGTGTATAGGGTAAGTCAGTCATTCCCAAGTCATTCAGTTGCATATGAGCTGATCATTATGTTTGACATCAAGCCTAAATTGAGGTAATCAGGATTGCAGTTACTGGTCTAGGCTTATGAATAGTTTTAGAAATTTCTGCATTTCTAGTACATAATGGATTATATTCTAAATTTTCTCCCAAAAATTTAGAAAAATTAGAAACTTAGAAAAACAAACAAAACAAGACAAAACAAAGCAGTCCAGATCAAAGGGGTTAAATAAGATTACTTGATTTTGAACTTCTGAGATATGCCTGAAACAGCAGAGCAAGTAATACTGTTGAAGATCACTGAGAGCACAAAGTACAAAGCATTCTGAGTGTCAAACTGTTGCTTTTTTAGGATAACAAACCTCTGATAATACAAACAATTTCAAGCTGGCAAATAATCCCCCTTCATGTTAATGATGTATCGAGAAATCAAATAATGTAACCACAAAACAGTCCACAACATTAATCTGCAGGATGCCAGGTGTAAATTATAGGAAAAATTGCAGGATGCACTGTACAAGTGGGCTTGGAGAAGAATATTAAGCCACAACGATTACAAATTTTTATAAAATGGATCTGTGGGCTACTGCCATTTGCATCCTACTCAGCCTAGGAATTAGATATTGATGATGCATTGTAGCTATTAAATTGTGGATAGTAAGGTTATGCCCTGATCCCTACAGAGCTACTAATTGAGTTGTTCCTGTAATAATGGATAAATGTTGAATATATCTGTGGAGACTAAAAAAAGACCTACAGTTCTGTATATGATGGGATAAGCACAGACTCAGAGCAAATTTAGCATTCGTTCAACCTCTTACAGTCCCCACTCTCTGGTAACATTTCAACTGCTTTAGTAAATGATGACAAATGCTCGAAGCCAAGATATGTGGAGAATGAAATTATTTTTTCCAAGTTAATTCCTCCAAAGAATTGCCACCTTAAAGGTTGCTGTCAAAAGCAACTGGATCAAGTTTTGTTCATTACTCAGGGAGAAGGAGGGAAGATGTTTGTGTGAGAAATATGCGATAGATTTTCAATGTGATTTTTTTCTATTATCATTAGGTACATTGGGTTTGACAATTTACTGCAGGCAGTTTTTTGTTTTGCTAATTAGGACAGTGACTATAGTAATTATTTTAATTATCTTTGCTGTTATCACATTGTTTTTACATTTGCAGCTATTTAATCTGTACTCTTTTAGGGATCAGAGTTCAAATTTGTTATTACAGAATTATGAAGAATACAGTGTGAGAAGAAATCTCAAGATGTCATCCAATTCAACCTCCTGCTCAAAGCAAGGCTATTTTTGATGTTATATTGGGTTTCTCTGGGTCTTGTTCAGTGAAGTCTGCTATAAAGACTGAAATTTCACAACCTTTTTAGGAAGTGGGAGTGTGCTTGACCAACCTCATAGTGAAAATTACTTTTCCCGATGTCCAGCTGGAATTTTTTCATGTTGCAAAATGCAGCTGTTCCCTCTTATCTTTCCTTTTTGTATCACTGAAAAAGCCCTTGGTGAGTTAGCCTTAATCACTCCAGTGCATGTTGCAGACTCATGTTCAATTTGTTGTTTACCAGGACCATAAATCCTTTTCTTACTTTACTGATATAATTCCACAACCATAGAAATATTTTTTATAGAATTGGTCTGGAGAATCGAATTGGCCCAGTGTGATATCTGAATAACATTCATCTGACTAAATGTTGATCTGTACAGCCTTTATATGTCTATCCAATTTGCACACATTACTTCTGAGCTAATCATAGTACCAGCTTTTTTATTCACACGGCAGTTATTCTTTCTTCTATATTATATCGCCCTTGTCAAGGCTTCTTTCTTTGCAAAATCAGTTTTAGACATTTCAAGTTTAAATGAATATGTGTAGTTTATCTGACAGAATGTGGATGTCTACATTTCAGCAAGCTGTATATGCAATGAAAACAAAAAAGTACTTTCAGAATAGAAATTATTCCATACCAGATAGGTAAAATGGATATTTTCTATCATGAATTATCTTTTCTCTACTGCTTGAACAGAGAATTCAAATAGCTAGGTCACATGGAGACGTGGAATTCCACAAAGCTGTACCTCTAAACCTTCATTAATAACCTTCATATATGCAAACAAACCAACCTCCTTTCTGCTCAGTTCTAATTGGAACTGTACATTTACCGTGAACTAGTAAGGATGAAGTTCATTATAGTATTCTGAGATGTTTTGGTTCACAAACAGATTTTATACTTCTGATGCCACATAGGTTACCTGAAGATGAATCTCAGAAGTCATGTGTTATTCCTAATTGGGAACTGCACTTTAGTAACAAATCCACTTATTAGGCACAAACCCCCAAAGCAGAACTAAACAAAAAATCTAAGCCAGCAAAATCATTAAAAAAGAAAAAAAAAAACCAAAACATTCTGTTTTCTAGGAAAAGTTAAAAACAAAATTAAAGCTTTCCTTCCATGCCAATAGCCAATACAGACACCTTATGCAGACATATTTGTTGCACTTCAAGTATGGAAGTAAAAGGAAAACCAATTTCAGGGAAATAATGTCAAATTATCCTGAGGTTGCTATACTGTAAAATGATGATAAATATCTTTATATATTTCTTCTGCAAAAGGCAAACTTAATGTTATATATTACTATCTTCTTCTAAATACTTTGCAGATATCAGCTTCTGAAAAAAGTCCAACCATTTATTTCAGCCCTGGAGTGATTCCACAGATGTTGATTAAGCCAAGGTTGCTCATTATACCTAGTGATGAACTAAGCTTCAAAACAGCCTAAGAGCAAAAAGTTAGAAATTCCAAAAAATTAGAAAGATCTGAAGGTTTGTGAACTTCCAGCGCTGCATAGAAAATATCACAGTTGCATATTCCGCATCTATCAGTTCTGTCCTAGTAAAAAGCACTGGGAAAACTAGAGCAAAACTACTAGTGAAAATTACTTCTGGAGATGCAAGTAATAAATCCTATATTCCTCAGTTTCACTGCATGCCCAGTGTTAGGCATCTATGTGCACAGCAGTTTAGATATCCAGATGTCCAGAAAGCCCAGAGCTACTATTCATGCACAGTGATGCATAAGCCTAGGGCACATTAAGCTCCTGCAGATGAAACAGAGAGGCATTCCAGTTTATCTGATGAATCACATCGGATCTGCCAGCCCTCCAAGATGTGCTGGAGAGATGCAGTCCCACTCCAGTTTATGAAGCAGACCAGTCAGGTCCAACAAGAGAAGGGTTGCACAGATCAATCAAAGGCGTGTATTCATTAAAGACACAGATATGCTTTGAGAGAGCTTATTTATGTTCAAATAAGGCAACTTCTGCTTCCCTGACAGCCGCAGTTCATAAGTAACAGTTGCACTGAGCTTTCACTTGGACATCTTTTTCAAGTGTGAAAGATGTCTTGGCCCACGCTGTTGTTGTATTATTTGTTTACTTTTTGCTATGTTAGATCAATGCAGAACTGTGCATTCATTTAAACTGAAAAAAAAAACCCCAAAAAGCCAGCCAAAGCAAAAAATTCAGGATAATTTCCAATATACAGAGTTAAGATCTGCAGCATGGAATATCATCAATAAGCATTGTCTGAAGGACGCTCTGGTAAACAGCAAATAGGCTAGCCTTGCCAAATGTTCATATCACAGGTAATGGAGCTTTAAAATCCAGACTGTGTGTACTTTTCCCAGCATTCATTTGTATTTGCAACATTTTCTCTGATATTTGGACACAAAACATCTGAGCTCAGAAAATTGCAACTCCACCTCACTAATGGAAAACCTAACTGCTTTTTCCTGTGATGTTTCGATTCCCTTTCCTAATAGACTCCCTTCTAAATCATGTTCCTTTGCTAATCCATGTGGAGGATCAGTTTCTCCTGTAGGTCAAACATCCAGGATCACCAGTACTGTCCCAGCACCTGCATCTTAGTCTTAGTGCCTCTGCTCTAAGGGCTCTTCTTCCACCCATGATAGTTAGCTGGACAGCAAAGATGCTTAACACAGAATAAAATAGGATTAGATTAAGTTGACAATTTATAAGTCATTAAACGTAAGCAGTCTTGAGATATCATCAAAACTAATACAGTCAACAATATACTTAAAAAAGGGCCCTGAAAATGCTTCTATATTCAGCTAGATAAGAGAGAAATAGTAATCGCAGGAATGTCACAGTGAATCTAATACTTCAACCAAGCGCTAGCCACAGGGACGAAATGATATGCTGATATAGGTCATGGCAATTTTGAAAGGAAATGCTTTATAAAGAGCAGAAAAGCATCCTGGGTAACAATGTAAATTACCATGTCAGTAACCCTAATTAGTTTAGCTGAACTTACACTGTGGAATAATGGCTGAAGAAAAAAACCGAAAACACAAAAATGTTCACTCATTTGACCCATCTCTTACACAATGTGCCATATTCCTACTTTCTTCCTTTTCTTGGATTCATTATTAGAGAGCCTGAGATACCTTCCACGCTAAGGAATTCAAAACTGAGAAAACCCATGGAATTAAAGAGGTTTTCAAACGAAAGACCAAAACTCACGTGGAGTTCTGTCAGTTACATAATCTTCAGAGCTATCTGTGATTCTGACAATGATAAATTCAACATCCGCCTCTTTTATATGCGAGTTCAACAATCCAGAACCAGAATTACTAGTCTTTCCTAGGCCTTCTAAGTGAGAATTAAAAATGAAGTAAGACTTGACTTTGTGTTGCTGAAAAAAAAAATAAATTAATAAATACAGCCCTGGTGGATTAGGTGTTTTCTTTAATTTTTATCTCTTGGATGTACCAGATTAGGGACTCAGTTCAGTATTTTCATGTGTTTGCAAGGTATGAAGCAAGTCCATTAGTAGGCCAGATAGATCTCTATTGTTTTATATAGGTCAAGTAGATAAACTATTGTTTCGTACATACTGTCTGAAACCCCATCCTAAACCCCCACAGAATAAATAATGTTTTGCCTAAAAAGCCTTTTGGCTTTTAATACCTTTTGGGGTATTAAATACATGGTTTAATTGTTTGTTTGTTTGTTTGGTTGTTTTTTAAATGAAAATTAATTTAGGGAACAAACCTACATTCTGACATGAAAGTGGCAGGGTTGGTGCTGACCAAGCTACATAGAGGTCTTGAAATCTGCTTTTGACAGTCTCAAACATGCCCAAGTTAGACATGGTAAATTCAGTACTGACTCAGGAGTTTCATCTTGATGGCTATCACTAATGCTGATGAAAGGTGCTATTGTTGCTTGTGTTTCTTGTTAAAAAAGCAGAAGTTCTAATAAAAAAAAGTATCAAAAGTGCAAAACAGGTAGAAGCATCTCAGATGCAGGATCAAGAATAATCACCACAAAAAGCTTGCTTGCACATAAAGGAAGTTTGTTGGGGTTTGGTTTGGTTTTGTTTTGTTTTTAATTCTACTCAGAAGAGTAATGATGGGGTTTTCTTCTAGTTAAAGTTTAAATGAGTAATCTTCTGAAAACCCAGCCTGCTCAAAGCAGAACAAAACGGGGAGTACAGAATATTAAAGGAATAAGATTAATTAACATTTCCCAAGAAGCTCCACAGAAAGACCAAAATTCAAATTCCTCTTCTGCAAGCTCCAAGAAAGGAAATTACACTGGATTTTCTCCAGCATTATCCTTAAATCACATTGAAGAAATGCATGCTGTGTAAACAGTTTTACTTCATAAAGAGGTCAAGCATTCACCAAGCCAAACTGTCTTTCACTCTAAGCGCTTAAGACTCTTATCTCAGATCTTGCACAAGTAATTATGAATGTCTAGTGCAAATCAGTTTATAGATACACTTATATTTGTGGTCGCGTGAGACGGCTGACCTTGAGGTAGGCTGTTCTCTCAGTCAACTGTTGAGAGAATCATTCCATGTCATGCCTGAAGTCCCCTTCTGGTTATTTTTAGACCAGTTTTCTGCTTGTAAAATGTTTTGGTTTCAGTGAATTGGCATTTTCCTATGGACAACAATCAAACATTTTCCAATCATCTCTGTTTTGGTGCATCTCAAGTTTTTGGAAAGCAAACTGAAGCAAAGTATATCCTGGGAAACTGCTTAAATGGAAGAAAATAATCTAGTGAAACATTTTAAACAGGATATTAATTCCTGCTTATGGACCAGTACTCTCTCCATAGGGAAATGAATTCCTAGTATCAACACAGTGTTGAAGGTATTGCTCAGCACATTTGTATTTGTCACTGACCAGATAATATCTAAAACACTGTTTAATAGTGTTTAGACATGTTGGATCTAAATTAGCAAGGACTCTATTGCAAACAACAGATGACTTAGAAAGCCTAGTGCAATTGCTGGAAAATGTCCACATTTTCTGCACTGGAAATGAGTCATGTAAGATGGAAATGAACTGGAAAATACCGAATGTAATTAAAGGAGGCTAATCAGTCAGGAAACTGCATGGATTCAATAGCAGAACCATCCACAGTCTGTAATTACTCAAATATGTCTATATTACTATATCAATATTTCCCAAGGTGTGTTTCTTTGCATTCATTTCCCAAATGAACTCCATGATTCACACCTGTCTCCCTAATCAGCCCTTTTCAATTTAGTGATACAAACTAACCTGCTTTAGGTAAGGAGAAATCCACACAAGTAATTGGTCCCACATAGTTTGACTTGTGCGTAGAATCAAAACATTTCTCTTTTTGCTTTGCAAGGGTAGTTTGACAGTACAGGTTTGCTGCTGAAAGGCACTATTTATTTGTTAAGGCTGAGCCAATTCAGTCTTCTGAAAAGGGAGCTCTGTTGTGAAGTCCCTTCTGTAGGAAAATGTTAACTTGCTCCTTAGGCTGCTTTCCAGAAATGGCATCAAGAAGACCTAACTTGGATGACTTCCGCTTTTATTAATGACACCTTGAAAAAGACTGGGAGCCTTGATGAAAGGTCAGTGATGAAAGAAAAATGTGCAATATTTTTATTAAGGAAAAATTTCTCCTAAGTGAATGTAACCATCGATCATCAGCTTTTACTTTAATGCATTCAAGCATGCTGTTTTCTGCACTTTTTGAGGCCATTTTACATTTGTAAAATTACTTCCAGGTACCATATGACCATTAAAAAAAAAAATCAAAAAAACCAAGTTTTAATTTCTAAGAGTATATAATGGAAAATTTATACTGGCTCAAGACCTTGCAGAACCCAGAGCAATCAGATTACTTATTGCAGGTGTTCTTGGTGAGCAGTGTTTCTCCCCTCATAAGCTAGGAGTTAAGAAGACTTAAAAATAAACAGAATGTTATTGAGGAAATACAGTAAAACATCAACTTGGGAAAACTGGACAGAGTACCAGTAAGAAATGTGATTATTGCAGCCAGAGTAGTTTGCCAGCATTCCCAAACACAGTTATTTCACTGATCTACCTGTAAGGCTGATGGGGTGCTAGCTCCTGCCCTTCGCAACTTTTTTGCAGATTTTTACTCTCTGTTCATTGTGCAGTTAAATTTGTCATTAACTTACAGGTGTGTTTGTGTATTTAGGGAGGAACTATTATTCTGTGTTGCGTTCTTTTGCCAAAGGGAAGGACATACAGTAGTCTGATTATAAAGGCTTCAGTTTTTGATGTCTACTCCAACAACTATCAGTCCCCAGACTCAATCACACACATACCGAGCATCACAATTTCCACCAAGCTTTGCAGATTGTCTTGAGGGAGCCTTTTCCACATATCATTTCCACTGAGAGAAATCAGAATCATTCACAAAATCAAATTACTCCACATTACAAAAGAACTGTTAAATATGGCCATGGTCCCTTTCCACATTCCCTTAATCAGTGCTTAACTCCATAGGGCTTTTTAACTCCTGCATACATTAACTAGGGTGAATGCAAGGCACACCAGACACTGGGGTCTCACTGCATCTACCCACACAGAAAAAACGGTGGTTTCCAGATCACTGAACATCTGAATAATATGACAAAACTCAGATTGGACAACTTCTCAATTTTGTTAACTCCTAATGACCTGGCTGATGGCCCAAGAGCGAGCTACCTATAGAGAATATGGCTATTCTTATGTCACAGTAATTTGGGACTGTGTCTTCAGAAGAGAAGCACTGTCCACACAGTCAAACATCTGCTCCACTATTAGAAGTATTTTAAAAGAACTGGCATGCTTTGGTAAAGCATATGAGACCTGGTCCACATAGCAATTCTCTTCATCAACTCACAGCTGCTTGAGATACCTTCTGTCCAACAGAGACACTCTCTTAAGAAATTAGGTTACACATTAAACAACTGGGAGCTCTAAAGTGACCTTTTTTTTCCTTCAGATCTCCAGGTTGTATTTCTTACATTTTTTGGTAATATTTAATATTTTTAAGTGATTTATTAATCTCTTGCTTCCTTAGTAATGAAAAATTAGTCTATGTTCATACATAGTATGGCATCACGTCCTTTGAAAAAATAACAAATGTGTCACTCTTTGTAAGCCGCTGTCTCTAGGCTAAAAGCCAAAAAAAAAAGAAAAAGAAAAAGAAAAGTAGTATTGGAAAAGGAGTCTCCATCTTACATTAGTCCTAAGAAACCAGAGGGATCGAATCACAGTTTGGAAACTTCCACCTGGTCTCTTTGGCATTGCTGGTGTATCAGCAGTAGCAAACACAAACACTGGGCTGCTTGCTGGAGGACAATGAGACATTCTTTAGTTTCACTTTCTCATCTCAAAAATTTAGAGTGGCAGTTCACTCTGTAATAAGCCAGGCTGTGACAGGAAGAGACACAGAAGGAGGGAGTGAACCTTTATTGGATGTTACCTGAACAACAGTTGTCTAATTCAAGCTTAGTAGTTACTTCTTGTAGTGGTTCTACCCCGCGGTTGCCAGCCGAAGTGTGCTGATTCACATTATCAAAAGCCAAAAAAAGTGCCTGGCAATAGAGTACTCATCCTGGCTTTTGGAGCAGGGATTCATCCTTTAGCTCCACACTGAAGCCAAAGCACTTCCATCCTCCCAGTTTCTCTCATCAGAATTCCACATGCCTCTAGCACTAGGTAAAATCAAGGAGATCCACTTCCCTTTTTTGTGTTTTGAATCACTGTGGCTGAAAAGCGCTCACTGCCTCATAGCTGTAAATCCCATGACTATTGGTCTTGAGGCAGCACACAAAGCAGCTTCCTGATGACATCACAGCACCATTAAAAAAAAGCCAAGCACTTCAAATCATTTAGGAATTCAGAAAATCTGGCGCATGCTGGTTTATCACTGAGATAGTCTATTCACTGCGCTAACTCCAGTGAAGGGTGCTGATTGACTACAGATTTTTTTTTCTCCTTCATACCAGCAAGTTCTTTCTGGCTGTATGAGAGTGTGGCATATACTGAAAAATGTGTGCTACTTCTTGATGAGCACAAATGAAGCTGGAACCGAGACACTGGCTCAAGCCTGTGCAGGTGCCAGTTAAGCTCTTGCTTGAGTCCCAGATTCCACTGGGAAGGTCATGCTCCATGTTTCAGCTCCCACCAGTAAAATAAAGATAATAATAACACTCACTCCATACTTTTTGTCTGCCTTAATTACAAAGACTGGATGAGGTGATGTGTGTCTATAGCTGTGCAATACTGTAGAGCTTAGCTCAGTAGGAGCCCATAATTGCTACTGCAGTGAAGAGGCTCTTCCTTACAGTCCTTTCTGTAGCTCTCAGCACTCCAGTAACAGGTTTTATTTCTTCATTATTTTCTTGCCAAGATTCAGGTTCAAGATACCCTATTTCTATTGTGACAGTTAATGATGCCACAAATACTCATATTACAAGTATGTTCACATTTTCCTTGTGGTGATGGGAAATACATCACAGGCAGCTGCCATGGGGCTGATCTCTGAATCCAGATCTTATGGTGAGAGCCAAACGGAGACTCCTACCACATTTTAATGTTTGTTATTACTAACAGTATTTTACGGAAAATAGCAAAAAATGATCTATTAGGAAATAACAATTTGTGATACTTATTTTACCTGGGCAATTTGCCTTTTTCACCTGAAGTTGTTTATCTTGCTTCCCTCGCTACTACCCAAAGCTCTTAATTTTTTTTGTTATACTTCATGCAGTGCTAAGGAAACAGCATACCTCCTGCACATAACAGAAAACAGATCAGAATAAATACAGAACGTTAAGCATTTAAGCTACAGCAGAGGTGAAATAACTGGGGTATCATTGGTGTCTGTGTGCTGCATAAAGTCCACAAGAAACCAGTTGAAATAATGTGAAAGTTATGTACTCAAACATTCCTGACTAGAGTTATAAACTGGATGTCTTGTAGGCTTATATGTGCATTAATATAGGATTAAAAAAAAAAGGAAGGAAAAGATTTCCCCTCATTAACTAATAAACACAGATTGAGAAGTCTCCTCTTAAAAAAATGCTCATTTACCTTTGGCTAAACAAAACTGAGATCAGAGAGACAAGGTTAAACTTTAGAACAAAATTTATGATGCTAATTTTAACTTCTGCTGTTCTTTAATTATTGATGTCACTATATTGCTGTCCTTAAAGATTCAGGCATTTATAAATACATCCACATAAGTATGGCTGCAAATCTCTGGGTCTTCAGCAAACTAGCTGGAATTTCTTATTAAATAAAAATAAAAGCAAACAAAAAATATTATCTGTTTACACAGTTGTCTGAAAAAAGTTTAGAAAGCTGAAAATAAGATACATCTCTTCCCACCACAGGGTGAATTTAAAGCAGTCCCAGTGAAACTGTTCTCAATTGCCCCACAATTCAGGGGCAAACTTATTTCCAAATGTCGTGGATTAAGCGAAGTCACGCAGCCTCTCTCTCTCTCCCATCCTTCCTCCCCTCCGCTCCCACAGGGATGGGGAGGAGAATCAAAAGAATGTAACTCCCACGGGCTGAGGTAAGAACAGGCCAGTAACTAAGGTATAACACGAACCGCTGTTGCTGCCACCAATAATAATAATGATAAGGGAAATAACAAGGGAAGAGAATACAACCGCTCACCACCCACAGACCAATACCCAGCCCAAC
>WYDI02040652.1:0-36914 GCA_009867235.2 Psittacus erithacus
GAATGGGTTGCCCAAGGAAGTTGTGAATGCTTCATCCCTGGCGGTGTTCAAGGCCAGGTTGGACAGAGCCTTGGGTGGCATGGTTTAGTGGGAGGTGTCCCTGCCCATGCAGGGGGGTTGGAACTAGATGATCTTAAGGTCTTTTCCAACCCTAACTATTCTATGATTCTGTGATTCTATAAGCTGGGATTGACAGAGCTATGAAATAGCTGAACTGGGGACAGTGCTGAAAATACTGGAAGGACTTGAGTATTTAAACAGAAGCAATTGATGATATAAAAAGAAGAATTGTGGTGAAGCAATTTCTCCTGGGGCATGAACTCTGTGAAATAATACTTTACATATGTGATCATTTTTGGGTCATCTGGCTCTTAGGTGCTAGGAAATGGCTCAATTTTTAGCAGTTATGGGTAGAAAACCAGGTGGGGGGTGAGGAGTGGAGTCTCGTAACTAGTAATGAAAACCACTGGTGACTGAGAATGACCTCTTCTGAAGCCATCTGTCCTAGGCATTACAGATGCCCAACTTCTGTGTTTGGGGTGAGTTTCCTTCACCAAAGAAGGCAGCATTTGGTGTCCTTGCGTCCAGGTGGCAGTGGGTGTTTAAGAAGAGAGCTTTGTGCTTGTGTGTGTCAGTTAACAGTGGCAATAACATCCTCCTCCCACATCTCATCCCTCCTCCAATGTCTTATCCTTTCTTCCACTGAAGTGCTGGCTGGTCCTGGGGGAAAACAGGCCTCTTTCATTGCTCTGGGAGGCTCAGAGAGCTTTTTTAGGTCATACAAGAGCTCTTTCCAACTGCTGAAGTATATCATGCTAAAAGCAGTACGCGAGACAACATTGATTGGAGGAGATACAAAAATGTCTGGGGCCTCCTTTACTGCTTTAGGGAGTAACTTATGTTTTTGTTGGAATTATCTGTCTGGATCTTTTCCTTCATGCTGAGCTGCTACCTGGCTTTGATGAAAACCACATTTGGGTTGAGATTCACTGGTTGTCTTGCCTTTTTTTAACTCCTGAGCCCTGCATGCTCAGCTGTGCCAGTGGGCAGTGCCACGGGGTTGGCAGGATGGATTGGCATCCTTCATAGTGGTGGCACAAACTCCTGCGTGCATGAAGTCTCTGTGGCCTTAAAAACTAGAGGGGAGAAAGCAGCCTACTTCAAGGGGAGGTGCATGGTTCAGATCCATGGTGTATCCATCTAACTGCCCTCTGCAGGCTCTGCTGCCAGACTTACTTCTGAAGTGGCAGCCATAGGAAGTGAGTGATGTGTTTGGGGGCAGGAGCTGGATAGTGCTTCCAGGCTTTACACCTGGTTATCTGATAGAGGAAAAAGCAGACTAAAACCACTTGGAATAGAAGATATTAAATAGAGCAGAGAGACACTAAGATGTCCTTCGTTGCCTTTTGGTTCTCCCTGAACCTCAGTAAACTTTAAATGTGTTTCAATTTCACAAGCATGCTGTTTTCTTCCCTTCAGCAGCTATGCAGATTTGCACTTCAGGTCAAGATCATGCTGATATTGATCCGTCACTGGGATGCTGCCAGGATGTGTAAGTGGGGAAGAAAAAGGGAATTCTTTGAATAAGTTTTGCATAGGTTTGCATGGTACCTGGCACCGTGGAGCTGCCAGGTGTATGGCATGCTTTGCTTGGGGCCTGTGAGCTGGAGCTGGTGCTAGGCTGTGATACGTCCTCCACCCCACCAAAGAGTGGGCATTGCACACTGGTTTTAGAGGCACCTCTTTGCTCCTGCAAAGCACTCTCCATGCTGGGTCCTTAAAGCAGAGGACATAGTCTTGGGTATGGGTAGGAGGTACCACTGAACATGTTTTCCTTTCCTAAATGCCTGGGGGAATGCTGAGGGAAGAAAATAGCAAGGTTTTGAATGAAGGCTTTATCAGGCAAGTTTTGTTAATGTTTACTGTTTATATAGATATATATGTGAAGCTTTGAGGGGGAGGAGTGTCTTGAGCTCTTTAAGTGTCTTCAAATATATCTAGGCTTTCAGATTTTGTGCTGTACATTTATACTGCTTATGATTTATAAAATTGAATTTTATTTGGACAAGGTCACTCTCGCAATGATGTTCTTTTGGTTTATTGACAGTAGATGTATTTGAAATGATTCTACAAGGGGATAGTGTTAAACAGATGGATAAATCAGACTTGTGCTTAAAAAAGCAAAGCAGCACTTGCTGTTACTAACGTCTGAAGTGCAGCCACACCGTGAGCTCCCTGTGCATGGATGTGACTTGCTGATGTGCCTTGGCAAAATGTGTTTGACATCTGCTACTGTAAATACTTTGTCTTCTGATAACTCAGCTGTTGTTTCAACATTGAGCGGTATGCTGGGCTTTGGAGTATGTGGATTCCTGTGTATCTGCTACCTCAGCTGCTCTGCTGCAGCCTGACCCTGTATTTGGACCAGGGCTTCCTTTGGTTATACCCAGCTTTCATCTGGTCATTGCAGTCTTCATTTAACCAGTGGAACTGATAATGCGTGGTAGAAGCAATACCAATTTAGCTTACCTAAGACAGTGGCTGTGGAGTGTGAAAGGAAGCATATAACCATAAAATCATAGAATGGTTTGGGTTGGAAGGGACCTTAAAGCTCATCCAGTTCCAACGCCTTGCCATGGGCGGAGACACCTTCCACTAGACCAGGTTGCTCCAAGCCCCTGTGTCCAACTTGGACTTGGGCACTGCCAGGAATGGGGCAACCACAGCTTCTCTGAGCACCCTGTGCCAGCGCCTCCGCACCCTCACAGGGAAGAACTTCTGTCTAATGTCTAATCTATATGTCCCATGTTTAACTGCTGGCCTGTCCTTAACTGCATGGGTTACCTGGTCCAGATGCCCAGGTGCAGATTTCTCATTGCATATGTCATACTTGATAACACAAAGTGGTTTATTAACGCTGAGCTCAGACAGCTCCAAACATGCACTTTGTTTAAGGCCATGCCATGGTAGGCACTGGTCCTGGGCCCAAGCTGTGCAGGCATCTGGCAGGATGGTGGGAGCCGGAGATGGGAAGCCTCTTTCCTTGAGTCTCTGTGGCCAATGGTGACCATGAGGTTGCTTCTGCAGGTGCCTGATAGAGCATCTGCAGTGACCAAAGGCAAAACTGCTGCTTTTTAACTGGGGCAGAAGGGGAGGCAATGTGCTGCTGTGCAGAGTCATCTTCCAAAACCAATATGGGACCAAAAAGGGGAATAAAGGGCTGACAGCCAGAATTTAAGGTTTCTGCCTTTATTAAATACCAGTGTTTGTTGACATGTAAAACCAAAATGAAACACATGCTTAAACTTTCCCCTGTGTCTCCCCCCAAAATCTGCCTCTCTTGTTCTCCTGGAGGATTTCTTTTGCCAGCTGTGGTAGCAGCATATTTTTTCTGGCACATGCAGAGATTTTTAGTGCAGGCAGGACTAATGGAATGATTTATTTTGTTAGCAAGTGACTTGTTTAGGTTCGCAATGCATCATCTGAAATGTAACTGTGTTCCTCACTTCTTCATTCTCCACATAAAAATTCCTCATTCTGCACTTCCCCCCCGCCTTTTGTTCTGTTTGATGACGTTGGAAACACTTATTGAAATGTATGGCTCAACAGATGTTTTATTTTCACAGCACAGTTGTGCTTGGGAAAAAAAGCCCACAAGCCAGTCTTCCCTGTTTATATATTTACAAAACTGAATTAACAGGCCAGGCTAAATAAAGTCCCAGATGGATCTTCTGAAACGCAGCTCCAGAGAAACAGATCCTCAGCTTGAACAAATGTGTTATCACCTTTCATCTGATGTTTAGCTTCTTCATTTGCAAAATGGCATATGATCATAGTTTGTTTAATACTATAAAGGCTCTTGATATTTATTTCTCCTCAGGGTAGGAATAGGAAATTTAAAGAGTGGATGTGGATTTAAGGTTGCTGCTTGAATCCCAGTTTTATTCCTCTTTGCTTTCTCTGGGTATGTTATTTGATTTGAATGGAGGGATTCTATCCCTGGCAGTGTTCAAGGCCAGGCTGGACAGAGTCTTGGGCAATGTGGGCTAGTGTGAGGTGTCCCTGCCCATGGCAAGGGGCTGGAACACGATCCTTTCCAACCCTAACTGTTCTATGATTCTGGCCCTGCACTTCCATGTCTTTCTTCTTTAGGTATCCTTTTTCTCACACACCTTCATGTGAACTCATTCTGCCTCTGCTACCAGCCATTACTCTCTTCACAGGCGCTGGCTGGATTCAAAGGTTAGGAAGGAGAACAAACCAAAAAAAAAGAGGATAAAAAGGTGTCACTAAAGTATAAAATGTTCACAGAGAGGAGCATGAAACCAGTTAAAAATGCACCAGCAAAAGCTGGGAACAAAAGTGGCACAGATGTGGGTACAGATGGAAATGAATAAATGAAGGAAACCTGGAAAGAACTGTAAATGCTCTAAGTTTAAATACGAAGTCATTATCACATTACCCCCAAAAAGACTGAGGAACAACTTCCTAAAGTAAACAGCTTTTGTGCATGCATCAGAGGCAATAAAACTGCAGGTGTATGAAGCTGATGTATGAATGGGGGAAGCAGGCGAGGCATAGTAGAGCAGGTGGATATGATCCCTGCATGTGCCCCTCCCCAGGGACTGCATCTCTTAAATTGCCAATTAATTGAAATTAAAGGTGTTATTAGACATGATTAGATCCCATCAGCATCCCTCTGAAATGCAGTGCTTCAGAGCAGTAAACAATGAAAATAACCAACAGCAGTAGCATATATAAGAATTAGTGGAGAAATCCCATCATCCGTTCAAATCTATTTGCCTGTTTCGTGAACCTGGAGAGAGGGAAGCAGCATGCTTGAATTTTCCAGGTTTTGGTGAGATTGCTCACGGAGATCCTCAGGGAAAAAATCCCAAAACTTAATACTCTAAGCTGTTGTGGGATGAGAAAGCTCCTCTCTGGGTTAGTGAGTGCCTTGTGGGTGGGGAACCAAGTGGTCAGGTTTCACAACATCACAGAAGTCTCACAGGGATTTGCTCCGAGATCTCCATAGCTGAGCAGTGATAACAGGACCTGCAAAGGAGAGGACGAAAGAGTGGGTTAAGGGCTTGGCTGGCTTTGTCTCCTGCAGGCTGCTGGGACCACAGTAAGACCCTGAGCAGGGCTGCAGAGGGATCCATTGATCCTGGGTGGCTGAGCAGCAAAGAAAGCTTGCGCTGGCAGGGGTAAGATAACGCTCTTCAGTAGTGTTTTATTCCTGCCCTCCACCCTGCGCTGCTATCGAGGGACAACTCTCAGTGAGTCAGTGCTGCTTGTAAAATACCCTGAAGTCATCACTGACAGCCTAGAGCTAAGGGCTTTAGAAACAGCCAGGAAGGGAAATAGAAGTGGAGGAAGTTTTGGAAGGAGAACAAAGCAGCCCCATGGTTATGTTGTTGCCTGAGCACGTGGCCTGAGCGTGTGTGGTTGGGGTGTCCAGGTGTGCCTGCCTTGAGGGATATTCATGCGCTGCTAATGATGCTGGAGAAGCTGGCAAAGAGAGTCGAAGGTATGGAAAAGCTTCTGTGCAAGGAGGGTCTGGAACTCACTGGATTCAGGCTGGAAGAGCAACCAGTGGGGATAGGAGGGTGTTGGGGGCGGTGGTGTGACCGTGAAGGATGTGCAGAAGTGCAGGCAGATGAGCTTTGCTGGTGTGAAGCGGCGTGAGGAGGGGTTGACCCCGCACAGTGCACAGTTACAGGATTCATGGCCTCAGGCTGTCTGGGAAATGCAGGTGGTTTCAAGAAGTAATTAAACAAATGTGCAGAGGACGGGTGTTGGTACAGCTGATGACACAGCTTTTTGGATGCTATGTGCATTTACTGGAAGAAAAATACATTCATACATTGGTCTGTACTTGCGTGCTTTCTCTGTACAGCTGGTGTCGGTCACTCACTCTCAGAGACAGGTAAGGGCTTGATGGACTTTTTGTTTAGCAAGGTGGAGACACTGTTGTTAGCAGTTTCAGGGTTAATCTGCTGTAGGGAAATCAGGATTGTGTGGTATTCTCTGCCAAGGCACTGCTGGCCACAACTCCTTGGGTGCACAGCAGCATCTTAATCATCCCTGCTTGGATGGTTCCAAGTTCAGTGAGACAGAGGTTAAGTATAAGAGTGTGGACAGGATGTAGTTCCGTGACTGCCTTGAAGATACTGCATTACTCACTTGTTCCCTGCACAGGAATTATTCATCCTCAGAGGACTTGTTGTGTGGGCTTAGCCTGCCTGCTGGCCAGCCAGCACTACACCCCACAGCCACGTCAGGCTCTAGGTGTCAGGAACGCAGCAGCTATTTGTTTAAGTGTTTTTATAGGTTTGGGAGTGTTGGGGTTTGTTGTTCTTTCTTCGTACTACTCATAGCTGACACTCTGAGCTTTGTTTGATGATAAGTTTCCATCATCTCTAAGTGAGCACCTTTGTACTAACTGCTGTGATACAGAAGCTCACCCAAGTGACTTGCCTAGGGGTGTGGAAAAAGAACACTGCTTGTGAGCTGTTCTACTTGGCCTGGAAGAGCAGATGTCTTTCTGCTCCACGGAAAAGGTTTGGTGGCAGAATGCTGGAGAGGGACCTCATGTTAGGATGCTACTTGTGCATATAAAATCAAATCATATTATATGAAGTAGTAGTAATAATTAAACTGATCTGCAGCAAATCCAGGGTGGACAAGAGTTACCTAGGAATGTTATGTCTCTGCTAAAATGTTCTTGCTTGCAGAACCTACTTTGCCAGCCTACAAATCAAAGCAAAATAACTGCTCATGTTGCAACAGCATGCACAGTCATCGAAGGCAAGGACGGTGTTATGCTGGGTGCTGAAGGTGAGTTCTACAGGTTCCCTTGCATGGCCTGGAGAGGAGAAGAGGTGGTGTGACTTGTTTGGCATCCTCTGCTGTGTGGCATCAGGAGTGTTCCAGCAGGAGCCTGCAATGACCTGTAAGATTATTCCACTGTGGTGAACCTGCCACTCCTAGATTATCCTAGCCTTGGGAAACAAAAGCTCAGGGTACTGAGATATGCCCATTATCACTTACACATGAAAAACCCTCAGGAGAGGCTTCAGAAGTTAAAAGCATGGCAGAGCCCCACAGGGCCTTGGTTCTGCAGGGTGGTGGGACAGCCAGGGCATCTCCTGTGGTGTGGAGCATCTCTCCTGCATGTGCAGATGATTTTGCTTGAGTTTCCAGGAAACCAGTCTCTTATGCTGCGTAAAGAAGTATAGTGTGAATAAAGTCAGGTTGGGGGCTGCATGAAGCATGGCTGGAGGGAGATGTCTCAGGGCTTTGTACTAAGCTGATGCCCAATAACTCTGTTTTGGAGTGTCTTGATTTGGAAAGCATTGCTAAGTGCGGTTTGCCTGCAGAGCCTCTAACAGCGTGAAAGCTGAAGCAGCAGTGCTTTCCCCTTTAGGAGGTAGCTTTTGCAGTCTCCTGCCTTGATGCAGCTCTGTTCCCAAGGGCAGCAGGCAGACATTGAGCAGGCTGGCCCACCAGGGTTTCCGTCTGAAAAGGAGACAGGGGAGAGAAAGGGATGAGAGTGTCTTGCAGAGACCACAGCAGAATAGAAGCTGTGGAGAAGGACTTGGGGGTGTTGGGTGACAAAGAAGCTCCCCATGACCCTGCTTCAGTGTGTGCTTGAGTCCAGAAACCATCCATGTGCTGGGCTGCAACCCCAGAGTGTGAGCAGCTGGTCAAGGGAGGGGATTCTCCCCCTTTACTGTGTTCTGGGAAGATCCCACTTGAAGTACCGGTGCAGTTCTGGTGTCCCCAACATAAGAAGGACGAGATTGGACATGGTCTTGAACAACCTGCTCTAGTAAAAGGTGTCCCTGCCTGTGCCAGGTGGAGTTGGCACTGGATGAGCTTAAGGTCCTTTCCAACCCAAACCATCCTGTGATACCATGATTCTAACTGCTCTCTGAAGAGAGAACAGCAGTGTCCTGCCTCCTCTCCTGACTGCTCCAGAGACTGCTGTACCTCTGCATCTGAAACCATACTGGCCAAAAAGATTCAGCATGCTTTTGTAGTGCTGGCTTCTCAAGCAAATGGAAAGAGAGATGGTCTGTCAAGGAAGGGGAAATTACTTCAATGAAGGCTAGAATTACTTGTGCCTTTCTAATGTTTTGCTGTTATTTAAGAACTGGAGGTAGAACAATGTTGCTTTTAACATTTAGGGTGCTCTGTAAGAAATCATGTTCCTTAATAGAGTTAAAAGAAAATAGAAACAGTCAGCATTAGGGTGCCTTAATAATTTTGTATTTAATCCTGTGAAGGGTAGCATTTCTATTTTGGCTTATGTGGCATTGTACTGACTCAGAGTTCCTGCAAAAGCAAGCTACTTCTTGAATTGTATAATGCTGTGAAATCTCCCTTTCTCTTGCTGTATTTCCTTGGTAGAGTGCAGTTGTAAAGTCTAAACCACATTTGTCTATTTTCTGAAGACCCGTGTGTTGAGATACATGTTGTAAAACAACTTTTCATACAACTCACTTCCTCCAAAAAAGCCCTTGCCTTTGAGGAGGAGTGCACGAATTGCCCAAGAATGGGCAGGAAGATATTTCCCTCAGAAAAGTTAGCTTTTTCTTTCGTTTCCTTTCCCCTGTTCATTGTCTTATAAGCATCAGTGATGGGATTTTCCACTGACTGTATTACAGGTGTGTCCACTGCTCAGAGCCTTCTCCATAGAGAAGGTTGTCGGTTGGTGGAGGCGTAGAGCAGGCAGCCTGCAAAACAGTTCCTGCTTTAGCTGAGAGTGGGTTTCAGGCTAAGAAGGAAGATGCCCATTCTGAGTGGGCATTTAAATGTTTAAAAGGCTTATGTGGTGCTAATGTGCTTGCTGCTGGCTCTCCCATGCCTGGGTAACAGCTTCTTGGGGACTGCGGGGCTCATCTGAAGAAATACTTGCTCATTCCCAGAATTACAAACTTCTCCCACTATAGTGGTTTGGTTTCTTTTTTGTCTCCTTATTTTTGCAGGTTTTTCTTGAACTCTCTAGTGCTTCACAGAGCTGCTGTGTTTTGGAGCATCTTGCTTAAATCCTCGGAAGAAAATCTGCCAACAGCCAAAAATGACTTGAAGTGGAGAGTTGCTGCTTTATCTACAGGTAGTGTGTTGGTAGCTCAGTAAGTTCTCAATACCAGAGCTTAGCACTGCTTGCTTTCAGGAAGTTGCTTGAGGAGAGAGCTGCTGCTAGTGCCTCTCTAGGATGGGTAGTGATTTGCATGTGCTTGTTTTCTGAAGACACCCATGTCTCTACTGCTCCCATGGTTTTTGAACACATGGCAGAGCAGCCATGTAGGAAAATGAGCATCTGCCCTCCTGTGTTCTGCTCACAAGGTGTTTATGCCTCAGCAGGTGTTTCCTACACCAGTCGCTCATGCTGCCCAGGTTGAGCTGCTATTTGGGCACTCCTGTTGAATTTCCCCCTTTTATAGCATGATGGGAGCTGGAGGTGTCCACTAGTGTGAGGTAGCACAAAAGGGGACAGGCAGTGCTGTACAACAGGGTTTGGCTTTGCTTTCTCCAGGGGTTACATACCTTGAGTAATATTTATCAAAGTGCATTTATGAACCAAACATGCCTTAAGCCCTACTGTGGATTAATGGACTCCCAGGTGTTTAGAGGGGTTTCATGTTGGGAATGCACTCAGACCACTGAAGGCTTGCAGGAGTTTCCTGGGAAGTCAGCAAGTATAGCAGTACCAGGATGGTGAAGCTCCTGGTGTTCATGACATAGGAGCTTTTGGGTTTTCTTCCCCATAGTTATATGTCGCATTATACGCTTCTTTAGAGTTCATGCTTGTGGTCAAGTAGGAGCTCAGTTCTGGACATGCTAGTGATGGGATTTGGATATTGGCTGGCTGGGATGTGAGATGAAGGGAAGTGAAGTGGAGACTTATCCTGCTGCTGGTATGATACTGGCAAGGTTAAAATTGACTGTCACTTGTAGAAGGGAATAGGAAAAAGGTCTGAGTGGCAGTGGCCTCAGACCACTGTTAGCATCTGAGGCTAATAAGCAGCTCAAGTCTTTCTGCTTAGTATTTGAGGTGGTGGACTTTGAAATGAGATCTTTAAACAGCCTGAAATTGTG
This sequence comes from Psittacus erithacus, assembly GCA_009867235.2. NCBI lineage: Eukaryota > Metazoa > Chordata > Aves > Psittaciformes > Psittacidae > Psittacus > Psittacus erithacus. The sequence goes on from WYDI02040652.1 coordinate 10,108, forward strand.
AAATTACTCCTATGTTCTCTTTTCCCCCATCCATTGCCCACACAGTGATGTTTATAACTTTATATATATATATAAAATATATATATAATATATATTGAGCTTTTATATATATATAACTTTATATATATATATATATTCAAGGCTAGATTGGACAGAGCTTTGAGCAACCTGATCTAGTGGAAGGTGTCCCTGCCCTGTTCCATGCCCTCCAGTAGAGGCTGGAACTGGATGATCTTCAAGGTCCCTTCCAACCCAAGCATTTTATGGTATAACTGTGCCTGTGCACACAGCCCTGACTGAGGTGTTTTCCTCTCTTCCAGGACCAGCTTCTTGCCTTGTGTTCATTGTCCCATTTGGATGCACCATACACTATGGTTCACGTCAATGTGTTGAAAAAATTAATGTGTGTTCTTGTGGTGATACTGCTAGCACTGACAATTTGCCTGTGGAGAGAGACGAGAAGAAGCTACTATGTTCCTTTCAAGACTGAGACTGATGTTTTACAGACTTCAGAAAAGTGGAGCCCACTTAAATCACAGGGTCTTTTCCGTGAAGCAGCCAGTGAACTGGGGGTGATACCCAAAACATGGTTTGGTAACCACAACAAAGTAAAAGGTAGCATCTCTGGAATAGCTGAGAAGTCCAAGAAAGAAACAAACTCTATGAAGGTATGGGATAAGGACAGTTCATCGAGAAATCTCATACCTAGGCTGCAGAAGGTCAGAAAAAACTACCTGTCCATGAACAAGTACAATGTGACTTACAAGGGGAAGAGGAATGCTGCTAAACTCAGCCCAGAGAAGCTGCTCTGCCAGCTACGGGACAGGGTGAACGTCACCACGATACAGGCATCGGATGGTCCTTTTGATACCTCTGAATGGCAGCAATACCTACCAAAGAAAAGCCTCAATGAAACAGTGGGCCACCTGGGTCGCTGTGCTGTCGTGTCCTCAGCAGGGTCTCTGCGATCATCTCGTCTGGGACAAGAGATAGGTTGGTATCTTTCTATTAGCATAAAGTCAAATTACATTGTTTTGTAACTAATGCTGAATAGAAGCAACCTACTGTCATGCTCTTCTCAATAAGTCTGGTGTGGTGTGTTTAAAATAAGTTGAAATATTATCCTTAAACTTCTTCTAAATTTAGTGAATGTTACAGCCTAGGAGGAGGTAAGAATAATGATCAGGTTTTCCCTTGCTCTCTGAGTATATAGGCTGCACAGGGTAGGCTGCATTTGGATGCCCTGACTCACCGTGCTTGAAAGCCTTAGACCTTGAACAGATCAAAATAGGCAAGCCCCAAGGGAGTGTAAGGGTTGGGTTCAGCTAAGAGGACATGACACACATGCCGGTAATTCTATCCTAGCTAGTCCTTTCAATGTTCATGATCACATTGGCCTCACTAGAGGGTAGCACTAATACTGGATACCAGAGAGGGGCTCCTTAAGCGTTTCTTGAGAGTTTCGGTGGGTTAAGGAATGCCAATGCACTCATTACATAGTCAACAGTCAGAAATCTTTTTATTCAGAAAGACTTCTTCAGAGAAGAAGTAAAAGAAACCAACAAATTAGGGTAAAAAACCCTGAACACAGCCCTTAGCAATCTGCTGCAGCTGACCCAGCGTTGAGCAGAAGCCAGGCGCAGGCAGTCTTCAGAGGTCCCTTTCAATCTCAGTGATGCTGTGGTTCTTGTGGCTTTCATTCTGAATCATAAGGCAGCATCTTGAGTTTGACTGGCCCAGAAGACTGTGGCAAAACTTGTTTCCACCTCTTGGGAGTGTTTGAGGTCAGGTGGGTCAAGGCTTGGGAAGCAAATTCTGACTTTTCCTTTGAGTACCTTTGGCTTGTTTAGGTGTCTCTTGAAGTTCAGTAGCTAAAGGTTTCCATGGCAGTGACCTTCTGTTGAATGTGTTCCCCTGACACAGCTGGCTTGTGTGCAAGGGTGTCTCTGTTAGACCCCTTCACACTGATAAGACTGCTCACTCCTCTGTAAAGAGACCCTCTCAAGATCTGAGGATTTATGGACTGTGGTAATGCAGCCCATGCAAGTACCAGATTCAGAATTGGAGCAGCCAGGAAGGGCTGTGCTTTGGCTGTGACACAGCTGGAAGGACGTCAGGCATGGAAAGCCACTTCATTGTTCCTACAGCCTGTCTCTGAACCTGTCCCTGAAACTGAAGCACCAGTTCCAGATCACAGGGTATGAATGCTGGGAAGGTCACTGTTGTAATGTGCCCGAGGCAAATACTGTTAACCCCTGCAGATGTCTGTGGCTTGTGTTTCTCATGCCTTGGTTGCAGACTTTAACCTTTCTGCTCAAGCAGCCATCTCTGCTAGTGCAGAGTTTTGGGCCCTTGCAACCTTGAGCTGAATATTGAACACTTCAGGAGAATTCAGTGTATTTATATACTTTTTTCCCTAGTTTTCATGTGACATATTTCCATGTAGGAAAAGCAGCGGTTTTCTTGGAGGAAGGAGCCAAAAAGGTGTTAGATCTGACAAGCTTACAATGAAGCACTTGTGCAGATGAGCGCAGCGGATTGCTAAATTGTCATTCCAGGAAATACTTGTTCTGTGTACTCACATCAAATGAGCAATTAGTCAGTGTAAGGGAAGCTGGCAGAGCAGAATGGGTTGAAGCTTGCGAACAGCCGCTCGTATCTTACTGGGCTCTTGGTGTTACTGGAGTTTATGAATTACTAGTGAAAAATGTGACAGGAGAAATAGCAAGTGCAGCATAACCACCTGGAGACAGAGTGCTTCAAAGAGCCAGGAACTCTGCCTGAGCAGTCATTAAACACCCTTTAAAAATGCAGATTTAGGGCATAATAACAGTTGGTGTCTGGCAGAAGTTAAATGGGGAAATAATAACCCTTTGCTCTGTGGGTGCAAAGTAGGATGTACAGAGCTGCTTCGCAGTGTGGACAAGTTCTTATCAGGAACATCACTTTTCTAGGTTTTGTGTGTTGTCTTGGAAAGCTTCTAAACAAGATTCACTTGTCTATGAGAATAAAGTATCTGAGAAACTAGTCTTTGCTGCCAGTGATTACTGATCCTCCAGCATTGCTCCTGAGGATAGCTTTGTTTTCAAGACAATGATCTTGGAAAGACCCAGATACAAGGGCCTGTAGTGACAGGACAAGGGGAATGGCTTGAACCTGACAGAGGGGAGATACAGATGAGACATTAGGAAGAAGTTCTTCCCTGTGAGGGTGGTGAGGTGCTGGCACAGGGTGCCCAGAGAAGCTGCGGCTGCCCCATCCCTGGCAGTGTTCAAGGACAGGCTGGACAGGGCTTGAAGCAACCTGGTCTAGTGGAAAGTGTCCCTGCCCATGGCAGGGGGTTGGAACTGGATGAGCTTTAAGGTCCCTTCCAACCCAAACCAGTCTGGGATTCTCTGGTTCTTGACCAGGTGAGCCCTTCTGCCCTGACAGGTGACTCCACAATTCTTCAAGGACCCCAGGGCAGCTGCCATGAGCTGTGGTTGTGTGGCCCCCGTGCAAAGGCAGGGAAGTTGGTCTAGATCCACTAAATCAGTGCTTCTGACCACATGAAATGTTTTTTATCCAAATCTAGCCAGTAGGTATGGAGAAGCCAGGGTGGCAGGCATGAACGCCCTCTGTCCTGCAGCAACAGCCTGGCTCTGTGGCATTACGACAGTCTGGCTGGCTGTGCCAAGGCAGAGGAGGGTGCTGGAGGAATGCTGTGCTATCTTGAGAGATGATGCCAGCAGAGGAAAATGCAGTGAATCCCGAGGCATGTAACAAGCTGTGCCTGTTAAATGCACAGCGGTGGTTTTATTTCTGTAATGTGGGAGGCTGAAGTCAGCTCTACTTTCCACTGTGGTTATTGTACATGTATCTCAGGCTGGTCAACCTCCAGGCTACAAGAGAGGATGCTGGCTCACTGTTATTTCCTAGTTCCTTAGTTTGCAGCCAACCACATGGTAAATTAATTATACATCCATCTATCTGCTGGTAAAGCATTTGGAAAGAAAAAGAGGGAGGGAGATGCTGTGCTTCTCTGTGCAAAGTGAATGTTAGGGCTGCTGTCTCAGCCTGCCAGAGGACTGTGGTTTAAAGAAGTGGGGTTTTAAAAGTATACTGATCATGAAGTCAGACTAACAACTTCTTCCACAGAATCTGACTTGGTACTTCCAGTTGGCACATGGAAAGCCAGGGACTGGCCAGACTGTATTAGAAATGCGGGTGAATAAACTATTACACATCCCTCCTGTCACTCAAAAGCCAGTTGTCAGCTCACAGGTTTTCACTCTGGTTTGCTTTCAGACAGCCATGATGCCGTCTTGCGATTCAATGGGGCTCCTATCAAGGGGTTTCAAGAAGATGTGGGGCAAAAGACAACCATTCGTCTTGTGAACTCCCAGGTAGGTCTGATGGACGTGTGCCAACATGGCAGTGCTGTGCACCTCGCCTGTGCTGCCTGGGAGCTGAGCAGCAGGTTGATACAACCACTTGGTTGGGGCTGCTGCGTTCGTCCACTGCTAGGAGGTCTTTAAAGTGAAGCTGGGCAGAACTGGGCTTTCCACGCATGCCTTTTGATGTCCTTGCTTCTTGTGCAAATGCTGTTGCTATCTCTTTCTGCTCTTGCATCTCGCTTTCTCTCCTTGCTGCCATGCTCTGTTCTGCTGCTTGCTGCATTTAAGTCCCCTGTGTTAAACCACCAGTCTGACGTGTGTTCCTTTCTGAACCAAACTGGTTTTAGAAGACATCCTTCTTCCTCTGCCCTGCTCACTTTTTTTATCTTTCACTTCTGTGTGTGTTTTTGTGATGTCAGATGGGTGTTATCACTAAAGAAAACTTTCTCTGGAGGATGTGCTCATGGCACATCCTTAAAGCAGTAAAACTTACTGCTTTACGAAGTCATTTATCAGCAAAAACATGAACATGACCTGAGTGTTATATACCAGGGTTATCTGCACCGGGAGAAGGGGAAGCGTGTGATTGTACAGCTGTAATATGGCAGCCATAACTCTCCATGTGGATGTTTGTATTTTGGACCAAGTAGAGTTACAGCCATGTCATATGGTGCTTTGGTTCTCCATGCAGCTCAGCCTGCAGACGTGGGGGATGTATTTCATCTGCCACTATCCCCTCTGAACGGAGACACCAGCTTAGAAAACCTCAGTTACAAGGAGAGCAAACTGTTGCAGTTTTTACAGGCTAAATTAACTTACAAATGAGTTGATCTAGCTGCTGAACAGGGCAGAAGATGCTCCCCATGTGACTGGTTGCAGGAGTTTCTCTTCTGGAGTTTCAAAGCTGAACAGCTCTTCTTGCAGTCGCTGTTATCTTCAGGGATCACGGCTTTGGGAGCCTGCTTTTCTTCTGTGTTTTATTTGCACTTTAAATAGCTCAGTGCTGTTCTAGTCATGGTGACATGATTTTAAACTTCTTGTGAGTGGGGTTGCCTGATTGCATTTTGTTTTCAGCTTGCTGCAGGAGCTGTGCCTTGCCTTACTGATTGCTCTTGCAGGCATCAGGTCCTAGCTGGACAAACTCTAATTTGTAATTTGTTCTGGCTCCTCTTATAAGTAGTCACTGTGAACAGGGATAGGGTTGTGGCTTGGCTCCTCTTACTGATCAATCCTTAGTCTATTCCCTAAGTGAAGGAAATGGCAGGACAGGGAGGGAATTAGGGATCCTTAGATTAGAGAACAGGCTCATAGGTCCCCAAGCTTGCTATCTTGGTATTTATTTCTAACTAAAGAAATAATTTCTCATTATCTTGCCTTTTTCTTAGGCCTTCACTGGTTCATCAGTAACGCTCGCGTTAATGGCACGTTTTCCTGCAATCTTACACAAGGAATCAATTTGCCCTGAGAAAGCAGTCACATCTGGCAAAAATAAGGGCTGAAGTGTGTGTGTGGGAAATGCTAATGTTGTTCTAATGTAGGCCACAACTCCTTTCTGCAAAGCTGACCAAGAACTGGAGTATCTCATTCCTTCCAGCCCTTGCTTACAGGTCTCCTTGGCTGGCTTCTCGCTGTCATGGAGAGCACTCGCTGCTTTGGCTATGTTTGCTGTTATTGGCACTAATGAGTCTGCAGGGAGGAAGAGAAAGGAGATAGCACATTGGTGGAATGCAGTAAGATTGTGATGGGAAAGAGGTGCATGTTTAGATTACAGGGCATTGACTGCAGTAGCCAAAGGAACTCATTTTGTTACAGTCAGTGAACGTATCAGAAGGGTAGGGCTGTACTAGCAAGACACTTACTGAAGAGCGAATTGGCCAAACAACAAAATAAGTAGGAAATTAGATCAGACAATTAAGATCAAAAAGCTGGGTAAGACAAATAAATCATGTAGCAACTGAAATGAATGTAACCGCTTAGAAAGAATAGGCTGCTATTAAACAGAACAAATAGGCACTAAAGGTATCTGGGGAGCCGGATTCCTCCAGCAGATGGGTTAAGTGACTGATAGGTAACTAATAGCGCCAACAGCCAGCTCTGTGGTGTGGGGAGGGAAACAGCAAAGACTTGGGGCTGTGGAGCTGCTCCCCACCTGGTTTCTTACCCCTTTGCTTTTGTGCCTGTAACAGCTCTCTGGGGTTTGTGTGCTTCTGCCAACTTGCATGGCTTTGCATGGCTGACCTTTGCTTTCTCTGATGCTCAGTCTCTCTTGAATCCTCCTTGTATGTATTTCACACCAGGAAAGTTACTGAAAGATTTCTAGACTTTAAAGAAACAATGAAATGAAAATAAAGCTCCATCCCACTCATTCCTGGGTAAGGGGTGGCTAGTGCCAGCTGCTATGCCCTCTCCTTGCCTCTGCCTCTGATGGCCATGGAGCAGAGGCAAAAGTTCACATCCGCAGTGTTGCACACTCCAGATGGATATTGCAGATACTGTAAGGAAATGGATTCAGGTGGTACAGGTGGTCAAGACCAAAACCTAATCCTGCAGAGTTATGAACAGATGTGAGGAAACCCTTTTCACTTCTGGAATACTTTTATAGGATCATAGAACCATAGAATGGTTTGGGTTGGAAAGGATCTTAAAGCTCATCCAGTTCCAACCCCCTGCCATGGGCAGGGACACCTTCCACTAAAGCAGGTTGCTCAAGGCCACATCCAGCCTGGCCTTGAACACTGCCAGGGATGGGGCAGCCACCCACCCAAGTGGAGACTTCCTTTGGTTCAAATGAAGGCTCTTGATAAACCGAACAGCATGTTTGCATTAGGCTCTTGCTGTACTGTCCTGGTGACTGGTGGCAGCAACTGATGTTCCCCCCCGCCTCTGGTAGCTGTAGAGATGGTACCCATCATACAAGCTGGGTCACTCTGCAGGTCCTGTCCTTATTTTATTATTGAAGATGGATAGAGAAAACCTTGTAAAGCATAATGGTAGTTTTTATTGTGACCCTCCACTAAATCCCTTGCTGTTAGCAGGACTGGAGTGAGTGCTGGAAGGGCATCACTGGGGTTTTTGTCCTTGCCTGCATGCAGTGGGGCATGCTCAGTAACCAGCAGTGGGGTGGCTGTATTCAGCTATGTTTTACTACTTGGCTGCTTGATAATTCTGACAGCATACTGTGTATCACTGTATTTGTTGTCATTCAAGCTCGTAACAGTTGAGAAGCAGCAGTTCCTGGGAGAAGCACTATATAACACTGGAATCTTAATTGTCTGGGATCCAGCACCATATCATGCAGAAATTCATAAGGTAAGGCTGAGTTTTCTATAAATAAAATCAGATTGATAAGCTTTGAAGTGCACCTGTTAACCCACTTCCTCCTAATGTGGCAATCACTCATTTTAAGGCCCTTCTTTCTTACCTTTTTCTTGACATGTGTGTGTTTGTATATAATTCTGAGAGTATCCCATCATGGGTGCTCCTAAGGAAGCACTTGCTTTTCCCTGGCACCAATGAAGGGCCTCAGGCCAAGTGTAATGGGTCACATAACCTTCAGCAGCAGTTGTCACCTCATTAAGAGGATGATCTCCTCTTCCTGACAGTTGGTATGAGATTTGCTGATGGTTGATGCTTGGATATTTCAAGCACCAGTCAGACATGAGATATACTTGATGCATTATGAATGGATTGGGAAACCCTCTGAAGATCTTGGCAAATGCCTTCTGTCTGCGTCAGCTAGACTTCCACTTGTGTTGCAATCCCTGTAGCATTCACTTTTCATTTTGAGTACAAAAGGGTGTTATTTGATAAATGATGAGATTTGGAGGCTCAGGATGAAAGCAGGTAGGTGTGAATAGCCCATTCTTTTATTTTAAGCTCTGTCTGTAACTGTGAGGTCTTTGCTTTCCTTTGTCTGGGCTGTATTTCCTATTTTCTCACTGGTGCTTATTCTTGTGTCTAGTCCCACACCTCCAGGAGACATGAGGGTGTATGGGCAGCATGTTTAAGTGTCAGTAAAACCAGGATGGGGTATTTTTAGCGTAGGGAAAAGGCTCTCAAAATGGCTTTAAGAAAACATAAACCACTCCTAAGTGTTTTTACTGGAAGGGGAAGTTTTAGGATGCAAATCAGATCAGTCTGGTTTAGGAGGCTGTGCTAGGGACACTTGCTGGCAAAATGCTTTGTACTCCAGTGTGGAGAGGGGTTGGGGTCTGCAACATTTAGGTCATAGTTCTCAACACCATCTGCTATTGGGGGTGCAGAATGGAAGTATACAAGATGCTGATCTCATGTAATGGTCCTTCATTGAGATTTGGCACCTTTCCCTGCTCTGTTCACTGAGTTAAGTCACTGTGGTGATTTGAGGAGCAGATGAGGTGGTGGGGGACAGTGAGTGACTGTGTGTGCCCATAGCATGAAATTTGCCCCCTGACAGCAGCAGGTTCTCTCATTTTTATTTCCCGTTAGCTATGGAAAAGGGTGGTCTAGAAATAAATAGTCTGACTTCCTGTTTCTGTTTTACAGTGGTACAAGAAACCAGACTACAACTTTTTTGAAAGCTATAAGTCATACCGCAGCACGCATCCAGAGCAGCCCTTCTATATCCTGAATCCAAAAATGCAGTGGCAACTCTGGGATATTCTGCAGGAGAATTCCCTGGAGCAAATTCAGCCCAATCCACCGTCATCAGGAATGCTTGGTAAGATAATTTCCCTCTGAACTTTTGGTTCAGTTTGCAGGCAGAAACTCTCCAGGATGCCTTTATGTAAAGACAACTGCAAATTCATGGTACTTCGATATTGGAGTTGCCTTTGCAGTGTTTGTCTTATGCCAAAATTGAAGCTCCCTGTCTTTAAAGCAGCAGCTCAGTTGTGTTCAAGTAAGCAGTTTGCAGCCCTCCTCTGAAACAGCAGTTACAAACATGGCCTGGCTCCATGTGGAAACAGGGGAGCAGATTGCAACATCGACATCGAAGTGGTCTCTAGGATTTCTGTCTTCTAGTGCCAGAGCAATTCCCGCAATTCCCACAGGGTGCGAGAGGAAGAATACAGTTTCTGCTTTTGTCAGGCAATTAAATCTGGTTACTGCAGATGAAATCTGAGTGCTTGTCTGATTACGCTTTCCATATATAAATATGGAAATATATATATGTGTACATATATATATAGAAAAGTATATATTGCTAAAGACTTGCTGGGGTACTGGGGATGGTCAGCCTAAATAGCTACCCTGAAAAGCTTAGTGATATTTCTCCTTATTCAGTGCACCAACATTTTGCTTGTCAGCATCCTAGATGCAGTCTCCCAGCAAAGGAGCTCATTTTACCTTCTGCTGTTGCAGAGCTTTTCCTTCTTGCTGGTGAGCAAATGTTGTGACCAGCTGAATAAAAAGGAGTGAACTTCTCAGGAAGCTCACATATATTTGAAATCACAGAATCATAGAATCCCAGACTGGTTTGTGTTGGAAAGGACCTTAAAACTCATCCAGTTCCAACCCCTACCACAGGCAGGGACACCTTCCACTAGAGCAGGTTGCTCCAAGCTCCATCCAACCTGGCCTTGATCACTGCCAGGGATGGGGCAGCTGCAGCTTCTCCGGGCACCCTGTGCCAGCACCTCAGCACTCTCACAGGGAAGAACTTCTTCCTAATGTCTCATCTGTATCTCCCCTCTGTTAGGTTAAAGCCATTCCCCTTGTCCTGTCACTACCGGCCCTTTTCAAAAGCCCCTCTCCAGATCTGTTGTTGCCCCCTTTAGTATTGGAAGACTGTTAGAAGGCTTCCCCAGAGTCTTTTCCAGGCTGAAGACCACCTCTCTCAGCCTATCTGGATAGATGTATGGTCTTGTTTGCCACATGGATGTCCAAGTGCTGTGCTTCAGCCCTTCCTCTGCTCCCAGCTCTGCTCCCATCACTGCTGGCTCAAAGGCACATTTCTACCTCTGAGTTAACAGAATCACTTCTTACTTTTGCCAGTCACCCCTCTAGTTTCCTCCCACGGCCTTGCTCTTGCTCAGCACCTACTGCATCGTTGCTGGGATATGTGCAGGCCAACTGCATAACAGCAAGTCAGCGACTTCAGCAGCAAAACTGTTGTTAGCTGGAGTTAGGGGCTTGAAGGCAGGCACCCAGCCATACCAGACAGCAAATCTCTCTGCGGCTTAAGTTTGGGCCAAGCTACCTCCTTTGTAAACAAGTCACCTCGCCACACTCAAGGGCACAGACAAGTTCCAGTTTGCAGCCCTGGGTTTCTGTTTCTTGGAAAGCCTAAGTGTGAATGAAAACTGTCATTTGAAAAGGTGGATGACAACGTGTTTAAAATGCACCTTACTCAAAGAAGTGGTTTCTGGATGGGTTCTAACAGTGTCATGTAAACTGTGTTCCTTGGAAGAACAGTAAGGCAATAACTGTGGCTTACTTCTGATCTGGCCAGAAAGTCAACAGAGCTGTGCCCAAACTGGTGTGAATGTCCTTAAGTGGTTCATGCGCCTGTCAGCAGACAAGGGGAGAGCAGCACTGCTCTGCTGCTGCTGGGGAGCTGAGGGCCCTGAAGCACAGAGACTGCTCAGACTCCATGAGCCATTTCCAAGCACAGCTCCTTTCATATCCCCTGCATTCACAAGAGGCAGGTGGGGAAAGGTGAAGGTTTCATCACTGCTTACCCAAGCAGCTTTGAGATGAGCTGTTCGGATCAGCTAATTGAAGCACACAGTTGGCACATGCTCAAGTTTCCAGGAAGGTCATAGAATGGTGGCACTGTTAAAAAGTGACCTTTTGGCATGGCTGTGGCTGTAAACAGTCTGCTGTAAGCAAGTCAATCATCTGCTTTGCAAGAGAGGGCTTCACAAAACAGCCCTGTCTGGCCAGACTTGTTTTCTCCCCCTCTCCTCTGGACTGTCAAAAAGGAAACCCTTCCCGTAGGAGCTGGATGCTCCTTGCTGATCGCCGGTTTGCTGGAACATGTAATCAGTTCCCTGGCTTGACATGGGGTTGTCTGCTTTCTTTCACTCCCTAGGCATTGTGATCATGATGACGCTCTGTGACGAAGTGGACGTGTACGAGTTCCTCCCTTCCAAACGGCAGACTGACATTTGCCACTATTACCAGAGGTTTCACGATCGTGCCTGTACCATGGGAGCTTACCACCCTCTCCTGTTTGAGAAAAACTTGGTGAAGCATATAAACCAGGGCACAGACGAGGACATCTACATCCACGGGAAAGCTACTTTGCCCGGCTTCCGAAATGTGCATTGCTAGTAGATCAGTTTTTAGTCTGTTTAGGAGCCTTTTACTTGGCTGTCAAAGCACTTTTGAAATCAGGGTTGTCAAATTCGTTAGGTCTAAGCACTGGTGTGTTTTGACAGCTCTTCCGTGTTGCAGCACTTGCTCTTAGGACTGCTTCGCCTAACTTCTCCCAGCTGTAAAGCAGCATTAATACATTGAGGCACATCCACGTGGTGTCTGCATGAGCCGCTGCAATAAATTTACTCCCAGTGGAGCCAGGCTCATGCAGCAGGTGAATATCTGTGTCTTCATGTCAACCCATGGCATATGGGTGGCACAGGAGATGCTTTCTAAGCAGAGATTGCACAAGCCAGGATCAAATGTTGGCTATAGTTTGGTTTACTTCAAAGGGGTTATGACAGCCAAAAACCTGGTCTATTGAGAAGCAAGAGAAATAATGTAAACCTTGTTCCCATAGTCCTAGGAGTTCTTTGGAGTGGAGCTGATAGATGGAAACAGCGTTAAAGCTGTGTGCTGGGAGGCTAAACTTCTAGTGCAAAATATTGGATTTTACAAACAGTTTGTAAAATAACTGTGGCAATTTCCTTTCAAATTGTAAGGCTTCTGAAAGCAGGAGGAATATTTGGCGAAGGAAGAGAGAGGCAATTCACAATTTGGTGATTCTTGCAAGACTTTTAAATCTTTTTCCTTTTTTTTTTTTTTTAATTGCTTAAAATAAATGTGAGTTAACATTAACTTCTCCAGTGCGGTGTTGTGCTTGGTACAGAAGAAGCCTCTTTTCAGAAACCTTTTGGGCAAGATGCTCTGAGGCACCAGTGGGAGAACTCACTGGAAGTCAGTACCCCTTTTCAGCTGTCTGCTGATCTGTCTTTGCAACCATTGGCAAATTACTTGCTGGCTTGTCTCCAGTAACAGAAACACCACATAGCTGCTGCTGCATGAGATCCAGTGCTCTGCAAGCTAGCCAAGGTGATCCCTGGGCTGCTGTGTGCTTTTCCCAAATAGGTGGGGAGCAAATGCATCACTTCCATGCTTCATGGGTGGTGAGGAAGGAGAGCGTGCTCTGCTCCTCATGCCGAAACACAGACAGAATTGAGGAGGGCACCTTTTTGTCTGGTTGAAGAGATTGTCCCATGGCAGCATGACGGAAGAAGTAGCTCTGCAATCTCTGTATGTTGGGGAGAACACCTTCCCTGTTCTCTTCCATACTGATGTGTTTCCTGATGTCCATAAGGAGGCTTTTTCTTGTGTTTTGAATAAATCCTGTGAAGTCACTGGCCTATTCTTGCCTAGGTAAAACCAGTGTAAGTGGTGTTGCTCTATGGCCCTGGGGACTTATACCAGCCTTGCACCCGCGCAGGCAGAGCTGAGAGGGAGCTGCTCACCTGCTTGTTTCAGTAAGCCCATGGCTCTTGCCCTGTCTTGGGAAGAGGGCCACTGCAGTGCTGCTCCTTCAACTCTGAGGCTGGCTTTCTGCACACCCTTCTGTTGGGATGGATTGGATCTGTCAGTGTTTACAAACTATATGTATGTGGAAACAAATTCAGGTCCTTACACTACTGCTCATGAGCACCAGGAGAAGAATATGATGAAGTGCAGGAGTAGTTGTGTCTTGCTAAGCATTCTTTCCGCTGCTGGGGAAGGAGGGAGTTTACAAAGGATGCAATGGATGGATGGTATGTTGCTGCACAGGAGCAAGCGCAGTCTGCCTGACGTTTACCTGGGGATTCCCCAAGCCACCTCTGCAGTGCTCCTGCAAAACATCCAACAGGCTCCCCAGGGTCTTTCAGAGCCATCAGACACTTGCAGGCAATAGTGTTGCACTGGGCATGAAGTTTCAAACACTACACTTACAGTTTCAGCTATATCCAACATGTGATTCATTTACAAGCTAAACAGTTCTACAGGAATTATGACGGAATTTAAAATAAGCCAATGTTAATCCTCCTTATTTTTGTTTTCTCCTTTCGACTGCATAGATCCAAATCTAATATAAATTCCAAGTGATGACAAGTCTGGTATTGAGAAGAGCAAAGTTGAAGTTAGAGGGCAGTAATAGCTAGACTATAACAAAAGCCTTATCCCTCCTGCAGTCTCTTTAACTATTTCGAGGGTTTGAACAGCTTTCTGTCCATGTGGAAAATGGAAGAGAATCATAGCATACCAGGTGAGAAGGGACCTCAAGGATCATTTGTTCAACCTTTCTTGGCAAAAGCACAGTCTAGACTAGCTGTCCTAGGACCCTATCCAGCTGAATCATAAAGGTGTCCAACACTGCGGAATTCACCACTTGCCGTTGTTATTCTAATGGCTGGTTGTTCTCATTGTGAAAAATTTTCCTCTTGTATCCAACTGGAATCTCCCACGAGTAACTTGTGCCCATTATCCCTTGTCCTTTCTATGTGACTCCTTGTAAAAAGACAGTCTCCATCATCTTTATAACCACCCTTTAAATACTGGAACATGGTAATAAGGTCTCCCCTGAGCCTTCTTTTCTCTAGGCTGAATAAACACAGCTCTCCCAGCCTTTCCTCACACAGCTTCCCAATCTTTAATCATCTGTATAATCCATCTCTGGATCTTCTCCTGCCTGCCCACATCATTTTTGTGTAGTGGTGGCCAAAACCAAGTTACAGTATTCCAAGATGTGAATAAAGTGAGACGGTGACTCCTTTAACTCTGCTGATGTCTTTGTTGGTGCAGCCCAGCACTGCCTTTGGCTTTCTTTGCTGCAGCAGCACACTGTTCACTCATATTGAGCTTGTGTCCACTAGGACCTGCAGATCCCTTCCCACTGAGCTGCTCCCCAGCCAGATAGATCCCAGCCTGTGCTGCACTCTTGGGTTGTATTTACCAAGAGGGCAACACTGCCCTTCCCAGTTAGGCACTGAAGGGCTAACTACTGAGGAAGATGTTCCATAATGATATAGGAAGGGTGTGCAGGAAGATCAGCAAGTCTGGGGAGGAGAATGAAGGGTTAATTTAAGGTTTTGTTGTAGGAAAGGTATCTGCTCTTGACTGTGGTGATATTTCTGTTTCTGAATATTGCTTAGAAATGCTCCCCTTTAACTGTAACTTCCTCACTCCCTCTTGCAGTATAAACTAATCTATAGCACTTGCAGAAACTAAAGTCTTTGAAGTGTTGAAAGGGAAGAGGAGAGGAAAAGGGAATGAAAGGCAAATACTGGCAGGTATTGGGAACTATAGCTTAATATCAGAGAGACATCACCCCTGAATTGTTCTGACTTCAAGTTTAAACTTTCATTATTCAGTATTCCTCCTGTTCCTGCAGCTATGCTGATTAGTTGCAAAAGGTGTATTTTAGTATGACAGTGGATTGACAAGAGATCTCATCTCTGAGCGTGGGCTCTTGGGAGCACATATCAGTCCTTGCTTGCCATTTTGAAAACCTAGCTGCTCCAGATCTTAAAAATAGCTTTGAAGACCTAGAATTCCAAAACCGGAGACAGTTTCTAGAGGAAATACCAACCTTTGTTAAGACTTGTGATGATAAAATGTTATGATTTGTTTTGACAAGGCAGTAGAAACGGATTCATGTTGAAGTATTAGGAAGTGAAAGGGTTTTTTTCTCCACACGATAAATGTACCCATCTTACAGAAGAGTCTAGTCTTTAATATATTAACATGCAATATGGAGCAAAGACTGCTCTTGATCTGACACTTCATCTGGAAACTGTTCATTCCTCTTTGCCTTTAGGTGTACTAGAGAGCCAGAGGCATGGGTGTGGAGGGGTTATCTGATGAGACTAGAGCCCAGAGGAGGTTAAGTGCAGCAGTCAGGGTCTCATGGTTGGATAAGGAAATGTTTGAACAATACAGAAGCAATGACAGTTTGTTACTGGCAGAGGAGCATTGGACTTCATTGTCTTTGAAGGAGAGCTCTCATTGTCTGGGCTGACAAAACTCCCTGTGGTTTTTTGACTGAGGGAAGTCCATTGTGTGCACCTGAGTCAACTCACCCTTCCTCACCTCCCCTAGAAGAATGGAGTGGTTCAGTGGGAACTAGATTTGACAAAACACTAGTATATGAACAGTGATGGCTAAAAAAACACATGCTGGCACTCCCTGGAGAGGAACACAAGCCACCCCAGCCACATACTCCTTTTGTCTCCTGTGTATGCGCTCAGCTAAAAGTTGGGCACAAGCAAGATGGTTTATTCTTCTCTGTTGTGTACAAGTACACAAACCACTCTTGCTCAGCACTGTGGATCATGAATTGTACGAGCCTGGCGGGGAAGCATGTTCACCTGCTTCAGGTAATGATACAGGGCACACTGAAGAAGCATCAGGCTTCAGTTTGGAGTAGATTGTTTGTGTGCATGGCCATAGATATCTTAGATCCTAGCAAATGCTCCAGAAACAATATCCACCTGGGATGGAAATGCCCTTATGCAATTATAGGGCAAGTGGAAGTAGGAAAGAGCTTGTGAAGGTGTGAACATATCACCTGGTGTCCTGAGGAGGGAGCTACCTGCAGTATATTCAGCATGGCATTACCTGGACTTAATGAGCTTAAAAGATGGGAGGAAGCCGGGTTTTGGTTTGCTTTGTGCCTCATTCCAGGTGAGAAGGAGCCACAGAAGGAAGGAATGCGCATGAAGGAAAACAGGTAAGTGTTGTTCTCTGCTTTGTAAGCAAATAGCTTCTCTTTCTGACCTGAACTCAGTGAGCTGCTTAGCAGTCTTGTCTTGTGAAAAGCATGGAAAATGGGTTCAATGCACAAGATTGAACTGTCATCCCGTAACATAGTGAGGGAGATCTGGTGTCTCCTGGAGCTGGTAATGAACAGCTCATGTCATGCACAACTTGCCTGTGGTGCTACAGGGTTGCAAATGCAGCACCCTCACACACTGGAAAAGGAAGGATCTTTCTCAGGGGCCAGCTTTCACACCATCTTTCATTCAAGTCCTGTGAAATGCCTTCCTTCTGTAGATAAATGGACCTACTGCTACTCATTCTCCAGGATGTCATCTCTTACCTTGCAGCTTCATGTGTGATAGGAGAATTTCATATCAATTGCATCTTCTGACAGCAGTCAGGCTTGAAGCTTAGCCCTCTGCCATTAACTTGAGCTCAGTGTACAATGGACAAAACTAACCTGGGGGGAAATTTGGAAATGCAAACCGGTAACTGTTCGAAGTGTGCTTTGAGAAGGTGACATGGATATTTGCAAAGGCAGGATGGAAGGTGAGCAGAGGAAAACTGCCCTCAGCAATGGTTTGGAGAAGTGTGTCTTCAGTGCAATTTGTTCCTAGTAACTCTGAAAGCCAGAGAAGGGCAGGAGCAGAGGAAGTGGACTGAAAGTGCTTTGGAGTGAGTAGCTTCTGGCAGCAAGCAGATCTCTTTAAACAGAAACAGATATTTCCCAAGCCCAGTGAATTTGGCTTGCTGTCCCCATGATAGCTCTGAACGTGCTGCTGGTTTTGAAGGCCGGCATGCATTGGAAGCTGTGCTTCTGGGAACAGAACAAGCTCACGATGTCTTTATTTCTATTCAAGCAAGTACCTTGCAGTGTTTCTCCCGCCTGGCCCTGGCATCCTTTACAAAACAGCAGGGAGGCACTCCCATGGGCCAACTCCATTTCAAACCTGTGACAAACCCCTTTGCAAAGGATGCTTGTGGCTGTTCTGCATGTCAGAAGAAGTTAACCATTTTAGCATGGGGGGATGTACTTTACAGTTTCAAGGAGTTCTAAAACCTTGTGGGTGTTTGTGAAGCCCCTGTCATGGAAAGAGGTTTGTTGTAACAAATGAATGGGAACGTTCAAAACCTCTGTCTGGGTTGATCGCTTTATAAACACAGCAGAAGTTATCTCTGTGCCCTCTGAGAAAATGATTTTGGGAGGATTCCTGGGGTCACAGCTATTGGCACAGGGAAGAGATTACACTTCTCAATGGTGTGAACAGGTGTATTGAAGGAGGATGGATGAAGTGTTAGTTCTGCTTTGCCAGCAGTTCTCCTCTGCCTGTGACCACCGTGGCTTTGCCTACCATGTGGCACTGGGCTGAATGGAGGGATGAGCTTCTACCCCCTTTAGCACAGGGGACACAAAAGTTGTTGATGGTGGTACTAATTCTTCTATGTATCCCATTGTACCAGTGCAAGTGAACCTCAGAAGGTGAGTCCTTGTAGCAAAGTGATTAAACCATCATAGAATGGTTTGGGTTGGAAAGGACCTTAAAGCTCATTCAGCTCCAACCCCCTGCTATGGGCAGGGACACCTTCACTAGACCAGGTTGCTCCAAGCCTCATCCAACCTGGCCTTCAACATTGCCAGGGATGGGGCAGCAGCAGCTTCTCTGGGCACCCTGTGCCAACACCTCAGCACCCTCACAGGGAAGAATTTCTTCCTAATGTCTCATCTGTATCTCCCCTCTGTCAGGTTCAAGCCATTCCCCCTTGTCCTGTCACTACAGGTCCTTGTCAAAAGCCCCTCTCCAGATTTTCTGTAGCCCCTTGAGGCACTCAAAGCTGCTCTACAATATCCCCAGAGACTTCTTTTCTCCAGGTTGAACAAGCCCAGCTCTCTCAGCCTACCTGCATAAGGGAAAATGGCATTTGCTTTGTCATGAGACAGGGAAATCTTGTGAGTCACTAAGTCAGTATCTGAAGGGCATTGGAGCACAAACCTGCTGTGCAGCTGGGGTTATCAATGAAAAGACATAAACTAAAATCCCTTTGGGGGATGCTCCCATATTGTTGTTGCACATCAGCCAACAACAGCGCTGAAATCAGAGGGAGCTGCTCATTAAATGCCAGTTGTTTGGGAAGCTGTAGTGTCGCTTGCCTGGATCTCACAGTTATTTTGTAAGGAAACCTCTGCCCTGGCAGATGGGTCAGACCTGAACTCCTAATTCAGAGGTTTGGTTGCACCCATTTAAGAGAAGCTAACCTTGCAGAGTGCATTAGTTTCTGTAACCACTTCACTCTTCTTGTCAGTTCCAGCAGGTCTAGGTGTATTTCCTCTATCCCCTGTGTCTTAATTACTTCATTCTTACCTGGAAGCGAATTTGGAGAAGTACAACTAAAATAAACATCCCCTCTCTTTTCCTGGAAACGCAGATCCCTGTTAGTCAGACACGGCTATGACCTCCTAGGTTAATGAGCAACTTTGATGCAGCACAGGGGTAAACATTTCTTCCAGCTTGGTCTTGGATGGAGAGTTCAGTAGATAGAGGCATTTCCTACCGAGAGGGGCTTAAAAATTTATCCTACAAGTGATGAACAGTCTTGATACAGATGTGTGCACCAGGCAACTGTGTCTTGCACAGTACCACAGCGTGAGGGCTTGGCCAGTGATGGAATGAGGGGCCAGTTCCTCTCTTATAAATCTTATTGATTTGCTAGCATGTATTTTCCTAATTTTTTTTTTTAATGGAAAATCCTTTAAAAAAACAACCACCATACAAACTAAACAAAACTCCTGTATTTAGGCAAATCATAATAGAAAATCTATATATAGAAATAAGATTGAATTGAGCTGTTACTGTTGCTCTGATTAATTAATCTTCCTTTGTTCCATAAATCCATTTTTATTCTACCATCTTCTGTGCTTCTTTGCGAAGTGAATTTATGATGAATTGCTGTGATATATTAGATAATGCTGATAACAAAAACATCTTGGATGTTAGTCCTCCTAATTGCATGCTTTCAAATGTTATGTTTTCCCAAGACCTATCTTATGGCATTCTTTTGAGCTGTATCTTGCGTATGTTCAGTAGAAAAACCATCTAATTGTGAAAGACATTGGGTTTGTACTATGTTTGTATAGATCCAGCTAGCACATGCAATGATGAGAAGGCTAATAGGGGCATGATTGTCCTCCTTTTTCATGTTTTTCAGTAAAAAGAAGCATGATTTTCCTTTAGTAAAGTGAGAGATGATAGACTTTTCCACTAAAATAAGCTGCACTGAAAAAGGGGTGGGAAACCACGTGGTTTACAAGAATATATTAAGACTTGAATAATTTTATGCCAGACCTCTTTGTTCCCTTTTGCTTCAGGAAGAACAGCAATGCATGTTCAACAGGGATTAAGGACAAACTTCCTACTGCTTTCAGTAGTGTTGATCGGATGAGGCCACATTTGCCAACATTTCAGTTATTTCTGAATTGTTGTTAACATTCAGTTATTAGTACTGTTGCTAGCATGCTGTTGCTAACAAAGGCAGAGAAAAGGGAGTCCTTCAGCAGATATCCCTATATAGTCATCAAGCTCTAAAAAAGCACTAATGAAATCTAACTTGCCTGGCAGTGTTTTCTCGGTGCCGTTGTTGATAGTCCATAGACGATCACCTACACCTACCATTGATTTTCCCCAGGCACAATTTATCAGGAGGTGTTGCAAACAGCCAAGCCCTTGTTCTAAAAGATCACATAAGGAGAAATGGTTTAGGATTTATGTCTTTCATCTTTCTCCTGCCCACTTTGCGCTCAGGATATGTTTTCACGGGTGACTCAAACCCTGCTCTAAGAGTTTGCAGCAGCTTAAAGTCTAATAAAATGGCTTCCCAACTGCCTCCTGGGGCATTTGGACTCAGCTTTAGCAGCAGCCCAAAAGAGTTAAATAGTACTTGGGATGATTTCACCAGCTCAGGAATAAATGGGCTTAGGTAGTAATCATAAAACCCTCTTATAAGACATGATATCCTACTGGGAGGTATAACTCAAACCTCAGTTTCAGAACAACCTAAACCTCTTGTCTTTATTTATACTGAAAATAAACCTGTTGTTTTACAACAGGTAATTTTACAACAAAATGCATTTTCTACTTTTGAATCAAAACCATTGTTGTTATTTACCAAAGTTAGAAGTGAGTTTTATCTTGGCTTTCTTTTCCATATTTTCCTCTCCCTTGTTTGTACTTCAGTTCTAAGATAGCCCTTTCAAGATTAAAACCACAACTCATGCCGGGGGTTTTTGCAATGTGACTAAAAAGTACCCACTAGTCCCTGTATCATGCAAAAAGAAGTCACTTGGACCTTGACATCTCATGTCTGCAACTGAGTTGGGCATCTTGTTTTAGCCCAAGCATAGTGCTGTTTGTGTCTGTGCTGTGACAAGGGTGCTGTCAGGAGCGGGGACCCTCAGCTGACCAAGGGCGCTGTGAGGAGGTTATTACAGGTCTTGCCACAGAAGATGTTTGTGAAACCTGCTGAGACATCTGAGATCTCAGCAACTTTCATGCTAATTTTAACTTTTAGGACCTTTCTCAGGGACTGTTTGTAGACCAGCTGGCTATTCACAGGCCCAGAGGGACTTCACCTGCAGAGCAGGCCTGAGAACTTCATCCAAGAAGACTGGCCAGGAGCCCCAGTCTTTCATCTTTTTATACTTGGAAGGAACACACAGCTCTCTAAACAGGCCAGGTCCTGCACAGACCTAGTGTAGCTTATCTACCCATACTGATGCTGAGGGTGCTGTGCATGTGTGTAGGGGTCAGAGATACCAGGAAACTCCAGTACCCAGAATCTGTATTTTGTGAAAACTTTAGGATTCTGTGTTATTTTCTGAGTGAAGATCTCCATGTGGCATGCTTCTACAAGGTTAGGAGGATGCCATGTACACCCTCACAGACCAAGAGCGACCTGTTTGAGGGAAGTCAGTTTTCATTGCTGACTTACTGGGTACACAGTTGTTTCCTCTCTAGCTTCTGTTATGCTGAAACGTTAGAGACATGGCTGGATCTGAGGTTTTGGAGCTAAAAGGTGAGAGATAATTCCATCTTCTGCTTGGTAGCGCACATGCAGAGATTTCGTACCGGACTCAAACACCTCTGTGTGGCGAGGGTTAACATCAGTGGGGAGAATAGATGTAAAGAAACAGGCAGTCCTCTCTGTAAGGCCATTATAGAAGGCCTTATGCAGGAACGCCTCAAGTTGCCAACTGTATTTGGGTTATGTAGATGTGCAAGATAGGTTGTTTTTCTTCTGTGTAGGAGCTGCTCCAGTCTGATGTGAACAAGGTACCAAACCCAAGCATCTCCCCAAAGCAGAGGCAGGTAATCAGTGGTACAATGCTTGGATATATCTTTTTGCAGTTCTACGATGAGACTGGATTGTGTGCACTCTGACTTTAATCCTCTTCTATTGTTTTACATTTTCCTTATAATAGACACTGAAATTCTTGCTCCATCATTCATCCAGTTTGGGCTGTGTAACTGCATCAGCTAATCATTTAGAGCAAAACAGGATCCTCTGTGTTCATTCTTCCCCTGTCTCCTTTGACAGATGTTTTTTTCTTCTTGGATCACAGCAGCTGCTGCTAAAACTGCTTGTGACTGACACTTAGTGCATTTTTACTACATTTAGATCATAAGTGTGACACTTGAATGAATCCTCATTAACAGAGCTTTTCTCAACGTCTTTGCCTTCAAAAGCACTCCAGGCTTTTAAATCTCATACGCTGGAGGTATTTTGCAAGGGTTCATTAGGTGTGAGCAATAGGCTTCGATCTATTTGGTGAAAACGTGGTTATTGTGTGTAACTCTGGCTGCTGTGGGACTGAAAGCAATGAGAAGGCTCATCTTTTAGGAGCATTAAATGTGACGCGGCAAATGTGCTGCCATTAGGATGTAGCAACAGGCATCCTTTGTGCTTGTTAAGCTTCACTTTTGTCTTTGATTATAGCTGTGGCTTAGTGCACTGTAGGTGTGCAGCTGGGTCATGCTGTCTGCTGCAGAAGCCATCAGCAAATTTGTGGTGGTGCCTTATAGGGGCTTTTGAGGCCTGAAGCATCTCCAGTGGCTGGGGGTGCCAGCCCTGAGGCCGGGGCTTTCTTCCCACTCTCATGTGGACTTGGATATCAGACAGTCTCATTTTACTGTAATTCACTTCAGCTTAATGATATGTCAAAGTGGAGTAAAGACCATTTACTCAGAATTAAAGCAGCTTAATGTGGATCAACCAATTCACTTTAAATCTGTATCTCTTAGTTAACTCAGACTGATTTCCCTCTGTGTGTCTGAACAAGCAGGTCCAGGGCTTCAGCATCCTGTAACATGGCAGAAGCAGTTTTTAAATAAAGGACTTTGACCTGCTTCATCTTTACTTTTTCCACAGCTCCCTGCTGAGGAACATACATCGTAAATTACAATTGAAATCACTGTTGTAACTAAAAACTATTTACAAGACAAGCTCTGTTCCACTTACAATTGGAAAGTCCTTTGGAAAGACCTGGAGAAGGTCTCAGTCTCTATCATCTCAGTGACAAATTTCACTGGCAGTCTCAGTGCTGCTGCCAATGTGCTCCTTTTATCCCCACTGATAACTTACACTTTATGCAAGAGATGGGGTTCACACTTAGCTGTGCGTTGCCATGTGGCCTTCTGACTAAGTGCACAAAAGTAGTAAGGCATTTTTGAATCATAGTATCATAGAATCACACTATCATAGAACCACAGACTGGTTTGGGTTGGAAGGGACCTTAAAGCTCATCCAGTCCCAACCCCCTGCTGCTCTCCATCCATTCTCTGCCCAGCCTGTGTTTGTGCTTGGGATTTCCCTGAGCCAATCTTTTAGTAAATAGATTGGTTTTTTAGTAAAAAGATTAATTAAGAAAGCATCTGTAGAAAGCACAACTCCTCCACACTCTGTGTTGTTTCGGAGTCATCCTTCCACCCGATGAACATGTTAAGATTAGCTTGTGATTTTTAACATGCCTCTCTCGATTTAACTAGGGTTGCACATGTTTGATGTGATGCAGTTATCTTTGCAGGGCGGAGGCTCTGGCCATTGGAACAGACTTCTTCATGTCCCTGCAATGGGATTTGGGCTAAGCTGGCAGTTACCAGTTACTGTAATTAGCACAGTGCTTCTATCTTTCCCCTGGGTACCAGCATCAACAGGTCATGCTGCTGCAGTTTTTAACCTTGCCTCTGGCTAGGGCAGCTCCTAGGTGAGGAGTCAAAGCTTAGCATGGTCAGAAGCATACTGAAGCACTACTTGGTCTGTTTGGGTGCTTTTCTCCTGGTAAAGGAGAGTAATATCTCTTCAATGTTCCAGCCAGCTTCATGAGAGAATTTATTTAGACAAAAATAATAATAATAAAGGGAAAGGGAAATATTTATTCATGTCACAGGGAAAAACTTTGTGCAGAGTGGGTGGCCTCATAAAGTTTCTTTTACTCTACTCCCTTATTTTGTCTAATGAACAATTTTCTTCTACAGAGATTAGCCCTTGACAGCCTGACTGTACAAGCCAGAATCCAGATGAGTGCATTAGCTTACCAAATGTGAACTAATGTTGTGTGTGTTTCAGCAGATGCAAACTTGGGTCAGCAAGGGGGTTTCATAGCAGTTGAATAGGCATAAGGCATCACTATAGGGTCTGTCTTTGCCCCCATGCTACTGTGCAAAGGCTCTGGCATCATCCTGAGCAGGCAATGGCAGAAGTGGGTACTCTTGGGGAATACGCATGATGCACAGTTAATGGGGAGAAACAGCTGCTTTTTGTCACTGGGTTAACACTGGCATAAAGCTGGAGAGGTGCTTCTGATGGTGCATTTTCTACCATCACAAAAGCACCTTTCGCAGGCAAATAGCATCGTGTATTACCCTCTTTTATTTATAAGTATTTTATCCTTTCCTACACCAAGAAAAGCTTGCAGGTTTCAGCCTATGCTGCCAGGGAGTGGCTTCACGGGTAAGCCAAGAAAGGTTTTAATTTCCTTGCCCAGCAGGAGGAAATGATTATTTTCATCCTATGAGGCCAGAAAATCTGAATATCTTCCCACTTCTGTAATTCTCCTTGAAGCATTTTTGCTTTCATTTACGATGCTCCCCCAGTCAGTCAGGGAAACAAGAGACCTTGACATTAATATTCAAGGCACATGCAGAAAACCTTGGCAAAACTAACTCGGTAACCTTAAAATGTTGCTGACACGTCATCATCGGATTTGGATATATCACACAGCTCCAGGGCTGTGCCCAGGCTTGCAGTCGGATCAGCTGCTGTAGATGGGCAAAAGCGAAGTGAGTGTGATGCTGTGGGCTTTTAGTTTGATTTTTGTCTTGATGCCTTCTAGAGAAAGTAAGAGCCCAGGTTTGGCACAGGACTCTTGTCTGGAGTTGCTGATCTGCAGGGGTTGCGAAGTCAGCCCCAGCTGTCTCTGGCTTAGGGCTAACAGCAGAGATGCTGTTGCAGGGATTTAGCGCAGGGTTACCCTGGCACTGCACTGGGCTCCTGTAAAGCAGCCTTCACTTCTGGTTTAGTCAAAAATCTAAACCTCAATCTGCTGTGCAGGAAATAATGAAATTTCTGTTATTATAATTATTATTATTACTGTAGGGTTTGGTACAGAAAACAGCAGTAGAAATGTGCTTTTAGAGTTTCATGTTTTCTGCACTGGAAATTGAGTTTGTTTCTCCTAAAAATGATTTTTTGAGTTTCCTAAATTTGATGATGCCTCTGTATCACTCATTCCATAAGTTGCATGTGTGCTCCAGTGTACTGAGTTCGCAGGACTGGGGGGTTCATCTCCAGTGTACTTGCTGGCCCAGGTCAGATCTTGCTCTTACAGTGATGCCTTCACATGCTCCCCACAGATGTTAATACTTACATGGAAAACTAACAAAAAAGTCAGGAATAGCTGGGAAATCTCTGGCAATATCTGCCATACCCAGTTAAGGTCCTGACACCTTTCTACTGGGCTTTATCCTGCATTCAGTGCCTGACATGAGCAGGCAGTAAAGGCTGATGTAGGGAACCACTGCTATGAAGTGAAAAAATGGCATTTCAGCCTGAAGAAGTTATCCTTTTGCTTCTTTTTCATTGACCGTAATTAGGAACTCACACATTCACCCTCCTGGTGAAGGGGCAGAAATGCTCACAAGTACTGTGTTTGTGTAGTGTGGCACTGGGTGTCACTGACAGGAGAAGGAGATGGAAGCTGTGACTGCCCCATCATCCATGATTCTATGTATGATTCTGTGCTGTGCAGGGCCCATCAGGAAGTCTGACGTCCACTTTAGAAGAAATTGGATTGACCTTTAATGTAAAGGCAGTGCAATTTAACTGCAACTTTATTAGGTTATAACCTGGTTCTCCAGTGTGTAGTCAAGTAACTGCAGCTATGAATTCGCCAGGGCGGAGTCTAACCCGGTATGTCTGATCCCTTGGCTCAGAGGCTCTATTTCTTGGTGAGCAAGCAGTGGAGTCTGAAGGTGGTTCAGCTGCTGCCATGGCTCTGTGCTGCCCAGTTTAGAGCAGCTTTGCTCACAGAAGCCCTGGGCTGCCGTGCCCAGGCCATCACATACCCAGTTTGGTTGAGTGGTTTCTTGCCTCTACCTCCCTTTATTCCACTTTTATCTGGGATCATGCTCCTCATCCTGTGGGTGTCCTTGTCACCTCTCCAAACAATCAAAACTGTGGTGGTTCCACAGAACAAAGCCCCATGAGGAAGCAGTCACTCAGCTGAGATTCCCAGATCATCCTGGGGATTCAGGAATTAACCCCAGTGAGAGCTTTGTGCCTACGCTTCTCAAGCAGCCGCAGGTACGCTCAGCTGTGCTCGCTGGTCCTGGATGCTACGGAACAACTTCCATTTCTATTGCTGAAAGGGCCTATTTTACCTTCCTAGCAACACAATGACCCTGTATTTCCTGCACAGTCTGTGTCAGCAATAGCAACCAGAGATTGCTGCATCCACACTGACCTCTACCTAAAGCTGTGCTTATTGTTCATTGCACTGGTCTCTGCCCTTGATAAATGCAGGTAATGGGTTTGCAGTGTGCTTCTGGGGAAGGTCTTAACCCTTTCAAGTGTCACTGTGCTCTCTGCCCTTGGTTGATGCTCAAAACCCAGGACATCTCTGGGCACACACAATTCACCTGTGTGTTGCTTGGAAAGGTGCTGAAATTGACCTCAGGTAGGTCCTGTGCACAAAGCAGGTTGCCAGGGGAGCCTGGTGGGTGGGAATAGGAGCTTCAGAGCCCATAAGACCTCGTGGCCCAAGAACATCCTCCCTCTGCAAGCATGGGCTCGCTTGGCAAAGGCTGGACAAAGAGAAGTGGAAGCCCAGGAGAAAGCTCCTAGCGGTAAGTCAAGTGGGTGCTTACAGCAAGGAGTTGGCCTTGGGAGCTGTTGCTGTGGCTTGATGAGAATTCCCTTGAAGCTCTGAAGCAGTGAGCAGTGATGCAGTGGCTGGGTAACAGTAGTTCATGGTCTCTCCTA
>WYDI02040656.1:0-15025 GCA_009867235.2 Psittacus erithacus
CAGCAGTGGTTTGTGTTATACCTTAGTTACTGGACTGTTCTTATCTCAGCCCGTGGGAGTTACATTCTCCTCCCCATCCCTCCAGGAGCTGGGGGAGGAAGGTGGAAGGGGTGAGTGACTGAGTGGCTGCATGGTTCTGGGTTGCCGGCTGGGTTTAAACCACGACATAGGGTTTTCTGCTAGGTGTAAATGATTAAAAGATATTAGTCTTATTCGTAGCATTTTTTTACTTCAGTGAATTTCAGTAAACTGAAAGGTAATAATATTGCCAACAGTCTGTACAATTTGCTCTTACTATAAAAAAAAATACATTCAAAGTTTTAGCTTGAGAACTATGTAATCATGTAGCTGAATCAGTTTAGTAATGATTGTAATGGTTCAGAAGAGAAATGGAAATCAAATCAACAAACTGAAGGGTTTTGCTTGATATATTAAAAAATCACCACCATGAAACACTTAAATAGGAATTTACTCAAGGAACTGTTTTGAATCCTGAAGACTTGCTATGATCTAGTGGTTAAGAAATATGCATGTTTAAAAAGTAGAGACCTTTTATCCCTTCAGATCAGGTGAGATCTATGTGTATAACTGCTGTTAGCAGTAATGGGAATTGTAGAAGTCACTGCTGGCAGAATTGCATGCTTTTATAGACATCATATTATCATCTTTTTTAAATCATAAAGACATAAACCTTTATAAAATAATTTATCTCTAAAAAGTTGATACCAGTTATGGGGTTTGGGTTTTCTTGGAGTTTCTTGTTGTTTGTTGGGGTTTTTTTCAATCTGACAGTCTGTCATTTTCCCTATTTTTATTTATACATTTTGAAGAGAAATATGTTGAAAGCACATTTTTGAACTTGTACTTTACTTTCATCATTGTTTTTCACTGTCATAAATTAAAATTAGGAATGTTTGATATATATTTATTTTTACTTATATTCTGTGACAATTTTGTATTTCTAAATAAATAATTTCTTCTACCTCAACTCAGAAACTATTGTCCTAAGACTTATGCTTATCCTACAAATAATAGAGACAGAAATATGTAGACTTTACAAACTTGAACACATTGTGAGCTTATTTATGTGCTGCTTAAAAGGCAGATGGATGTCATTCATAACTTGGCAAATGGACGAAAAAAGAGAATAGTAATAAACGGAAAACAATATAGATAGAAGTAAAAAAAAGAAATGAGTACAGAAAAGATTTTTTTATTGTCTTAGGCAAGATCTGTCACCTGTCCTGGATTATCACTGAACTGTTCAGCTTTATTCTGACAGTGTTAAGATTGTCATCAGTTCAAAAAAACCTGATCATGACACTTAACATGCAAGAGACTTCTTTTTTTACTATTTGCAGTCACCAGTTTTATCACTTAAAGTGTCAGCTGAGTCAGAGCTCATGTCTGTTCAGTTATCCTTCAGCTAAATCTTATGCTGCTTTTTGTTTCATTCTACTTTACTACATCTTTCTGTAATTTCCTGATATTCTTTCTTTATGTTTTTTTTTACCCTTATTTGGTACAAGCTACAAAACTGCAATTATAGCATGTCAGTGAGGGCAGATACCTGTTAGCAGATGATCAATACAGATATGACTTCATATGAAAAGAGATCATCCTTTTACATCCTTTCAACAACAGTGTTGATTATTTTCCATCACTTTTTCCTATTCTATCTTGAGATGTCACAGGAGGATAAGCATGGAAATAAACTGATATGGCAATAAAAGAATGAGGAAGATACAAATGCAATTAGGTATTTGTAATCCTTTCTTCCAGATATCAGGGAGGGGGTGGGGTCTGTCTGAAAGATACATCTTTTGGTCCTCAGCAAATCTGATCTATAGGGATCTATTTCCTAGGGAAAAATAATAAACATAGGAAACCTACCTCCAAAACTAGAAGTAAGTCTTCACTCAAAAAAAAATTGTGCTAGAGAGCATGAGATGTGAAACTAATCTGAAAAGTGTTTTCAGTATTTACACAAAGCAAAGATGCCTGATATGCTGGCTGCCTTTCAGTCTTTATTAGACCATCTAATATACTGACAACTTCAGCACATAACTCAAGATAGTGTTTTAGTTCCCTTTAGCTGACTGTATACATGACTATGTGGAATGTAAAGAACAGGTAGATACCTGGAATGTAAAGCATACTAGGTTTGGAAGAAAATCTAATTAAAGGTTAACATAAGAAATAATTATAGGTAGTAAATAAAGTAATAAATTAAATACATAAATATCCAAAATCTAATGAACAGGAGGTCATAAAAACAATAACAAGGACCACAGGTCTCAGGCCACTCACTGATGAGCCGCTGAAGGAATTCTTTTGTAACTGGTAAATAGAGGACACAACAGATAACATCTGTTAGATGTTGGTTCATCATCATGGATCTCATGAGCAGGAACAGACTTCTTATGAGATATTTGACAGATATTGTGGGGTTGCATCAAAAATGTAATGGATGTCTTCTGGGGTGATTAGCATGTGGGAAAGCTACTATGGAATGTTTATGGGAAGTACGGAAAGGTGGAAAAATAATGGATCAAAGTGGACTGGGAAATAAAAGTAGGAAGTGAAGAAGAAGGGAGATAAGAGGCTGGTCATGTATAAACAAGCTGATGGTCAGGACACCATTCTGGCAAGCCTTCATCCCGTTTACCACATCCTATTGTATCTTACTAAATTCTTTTCTTACCTATTTCTTCTGTGACCTTACTCTCTATTACTGTGGTGGAGGAAAGGAAGAGGGAGAAATATAACTCATTAGCAAACTCAAATTGGATTAGCCAGTGTGGAGGAGACCAGATTCTGGAAAGATCCAAGGCTGAAGCAGAAGACTAGATAATGGAGACTTATGGATGTGCATGGACTTGTGAATCACAAGCAAGAGGATAAGTTCATGTTCACAAGTGAATTTCAGTCAGGTCTGCTGGAGAGGAGAAATATTATTGGTCCCATATATATCTCCATCTAAAGAATAATGCATAAAGCCTTGCTCTTGTCTGGATCTATTGGTGGGAAGAGCAACTTCAGATTCAGCTTGCCTTTACAATTTAGCATGGGATGGAACAATTTTGACCTACCTAATGGAAAAGAGTGCACCCTTAGCAAGCTTGTAGCTGATAAAAACAGGAAGAAACTGATGATAAACCGGAGCGTGGTTCTGTCTTGATAGCCTGGGGAGATGGTCTGACAGGCATGTCAGCAAGTTCAATAAAGGGAAACATGAAATCTTGCACCTGGGGAGGAATAACCTCTCGCATCAGTATAGCCTGCAAGCCAACAGGCTGGAAAGTGGTTTGCAGAAAGAGCTAAACCACTTTAAGCCAGCAACATGCCCTTGCATTACAAAGGGTAGTCCCAACAGGTTGACAGATATGATCCTTCCTCTCTACTCCGCACTGGTGAGACCACATCTGGAGTGATGAGTCCAGCTGTGGGGTCCCCTTTACAGAGATGTGGACACACTGGAGAGAGTCCTGTCATTGTTAAGGGACTGAAACATCCCATATACAAATGAGCTGGACCTGTTCAGACTGAGGAAGAGAGGGCTAGGGTGTATAATAATACTTCATCAGTGGCAAGTCTTCATCAGTGGTGGTCAGTGGAAAAGTAAAAGGCAATGGGCACTAACTGAAAAATGTTTAAACACGTGCAGTGAGTTGACTTTGTCCAGCTACCAAACACTCACCTAATCACTCTTGCATTCCTCATCCTCAAAAGGACAGGAGGAGTAAGTAAGATAAAAACCCCAACCCAAACCAAAACAACAAACTTGTAGGTAGCAATGAAGACAGGAATGTCACTTACCAACTGCCACTGCAGGTAAAATGAACTTGATTTAGGGAAAACTACTTTCCTTTTTTTGACAGAAAAATAGATTTGGATAGTGGCAAACAGACAAAATGAAATAACACCTTCTTACTACCTTTCTCCCAGGTTCAACTTTAATTCTTCATGTTTAGTTCCTCTACCCAGCGTGGAGAACCTGCTACAGCATGAGCTCAATACGTTCAAGAAACAACCACCTGCTCTGTTGTGGGGTCCTACGCTGTCTGAAGAGTGGAAATCTACTTTAGTGTGGTCATCTATCAGCTGCAGAGAAATCTGGGCTTCAGTGCCTGGAGCACCTTCTCCACCTCTTTCGTTCACAGGCCTTGGTGTTCACAGGGTTGTTTCTTAGACATTTTATCCTCTAATTCTCACTGCTTCTCTGTCATTTTTCCTTTTCTTGAATGCAGTTCCAGAAGCTGCCACCCCCTTGTTTGGAGGGCTTAGCTGTGACCTGTGGTGGGTCGGTTGGAGCCTGTTGGAACTGACTGTGCCTGACGTGGAGCAGCCCCATCCTCTCCTCACAGAGACCGCCCGCCCTGCAGACTGTCCTAGGTTCAGCAGTAGCAGTCATTTTTTTCTCCTTCTTAGTAGCTAGTGCAGTGCTGTGGTTTTGACTTTTGGTTTGGGAACAACACTGATAACACCGATGTTTTTAGTTACTGCTCAAATGTTTAGTCTGACCAAGGACTTTCCGGGTTTCATGCTCTGGCAGGGAGGAGGGTAAGCCGGGAGGAAGCAGACAGACACCTGACCCAAACTAGCAAAAGAGGTATTCCATATCACAGCACGTCATGCCCAGAATGTAAACTGCGAGTTACCCAGAAGGGCCAGATCACTGCTCGGTCTGGCTGGGTGGTGAGTGATTGTATTCTCTTCCCTTATTATTTCCCTTGTCATTTTTTTTATTAGTTGTAGCAGCAGTGATTTGTGTTATACCTTAGTTACTGGACTGTTCTTATCTCAACCTGTAGGAGTTGCATTCTTTCGATTCTTCTCCCCAAACCTCTTGGGGGGGGGGGCGGAGAGGAAGGTAGGGGGAGTGGGAGAGAGACTGCTTGGTTTTCTGAGTTACCCTTTCAGGATCAAAACCTTGGCATGCAGAATTATCACTTGTGAATACTCCCAAATGATAGTAAAAGAATTAAAGTTTAGTCAGTGACCAAAGTGTAATACTACAAACAAAATAAAAAAATAGAACAAGGGAAAGGAGGAATCTATAGAATACGGGTTTCCAATGACCATTTTTGTATCTTTGGTTAAAACAGGGAGAACTGATGAAATACAAAAAAGGGTCTTTTTAAAACTTCTGAGTTCCTGAATTTCATCCCCTTTTTTCCTCTGGTGGAAGCTCTGAGAGGTTTAGCTCATGAGAAACCTAGTTCAAAGCTTTGGAGATCTCTGATACACTTGTAATCCTGTGAATCTTGATAGTGGTTGACTCAGGAGACACTGGGCCAGGCTCCCCAGAGAAGTTGTGAAAGCCTCATCACTGGAAGTATTCAAGGTCAGTTTGGACAGGGCTTTTGAGCAACCTGATCTATTGCAGTATTTCCCTGCCCAGGCCAGGGGGATTAAGCTGGGTGATCTTTAAAATTTCCTTTCAGATGGAATGATTCTATGATTCTATGAATCTATCACTCTATAATTCTACGATTCTATGGTCCTATGTTTCTATAATTATATTCCCTGTTAACTACAATTTCTTGAGTAATATGTAAAAACATTTCATATTGACTTATTCAAATTTCCTTGACCAGATTTTTCACTCAGTACTAAGTCTGGATTCAGTTCACGATTTGAGTCCAATCAAAAAATGTTCAGTTATTTTTATTCTGGATGACTTTGAATCACTGAATTCTTTATTCAGATATGGATTATCTGCTCATTTTTAAGACATCTTTATGAATATTCACAAAGCCTCTGATAAGTCACTGAGTTTTGGCTGAGCAAGGAACAAAGAAACTTTTTTTCATAATTCATGGAATGTAAGTAGTATCATTTATTTCAATATATTGAATAAAATCAGAAAGTGTGCAGTTTGCAGTGTTTTGTTTCTAAACCAGAGAGAGAAAAGCAAATTGAATTCTGCACAGACTGAGATATGCTGATTATATAGATTGGTAAGGATAAGATGAACGTTAAGTTTTTCAAAGTATCTCAGAACACTACAGGACTAATATCTTTAGTCCTCTTTTTTGACTGCAGCACAGTAACTACCCAATTTAAGTAAAAGAAGTCAATAATGACTTGCTTATTTCGTTTCTATGTGATCTGTTTCTGCAGATGTGTAGAAGAAGCAATTTGGCCTTGCAAAGAAAACAAGAGTCCAAGTGCTCCGAGGCAAAGATAAACACCAAAATGACAACTCTTCATTATTGCTCAATGTCATTTATGCCTTAGCAACAGCATCACATCAAAAGTCTGAGAAATTACTGTCCAGTTTTAGTTTAGTTTAGTATTTGGAAATAAATTACTTGTACATCTCTTGTGAATTAAGTTACCCCTATGTATATGCATAAATCAAAAAGAAAGGAAGGAAATTATGTTTGTAATACCCGCATTATTCACTCATAATAACAAGTTTCATCGATGATAATTTAAATGTAGTACAGTTGATGTTTCGGAGATCACCTAATAACAATTAGGTTTATTAACCACACAAAAACTGAGCTGCAATTTAAAGAAAGAGAAACATTATATATATATATGATAATATCTAGAAACTATCTTTTTTTCTTCTGTAGCTATTCTTCCTTTTTATATTTTATTTCTTGGTGAAAAACTCATAAATGAGACACAGTCATGTTATTTCCAGTATCTACAATATTTCTAGGATTCAATTTGATACATGTACAATTTAGATTTACAATTTGTTTTAAATGTCAATTCCAGAAACTGAGGAAGGCTAGTATCACTTTGAGAGAGAGAGGAAGGGTCTGTAAGCTTTCATTTTCTCTTTGGAACAGAGATTCTTTTTTTAAATCAAGATGCCTTCTAAATTGTCTGCAGTCTTTAAGATGTTAGATTTTTTACTTCTCTCCTCTCCACCCCATGCCCCACAGTTTATATAAAACATATATTAATAATAAGAAGCTTAAAAATCTGCTGAGTTTTCATGACCTCAACATTTACAAAAGCAGCACTTCTAAGTAAAGCATACGACAGAGGTGCTGTAAAAATATTTTGGCTTTCTATCTTTTAAGGGGAAAAAGGTTTTTTTTCAGAACACATTAACATAAATATTTTGGTGATTTTTTAATTCAAATTTATTAATTTAATAATATGTGAGAATAATGCACAGAACACACTAATGACCCCATCCAGAAGGAAAAGTTGTTTCTTCAGAAGACTCACGTTGACTTGATTAGGTATTTTTTTTTCTGGATTATTATGAGAACACTAAAGATAAAACACACAAGATGGGGTCTTCATGATTCTATTACCCATGAGAAAAAGTTATTTGTAAAAGAAAGCATAATTGATTTTTATAATGCAAGTTGTTATAAACTTTAGCTATATAAGTAGCACTTGTTTATATTTCTTTCTGTAATTAATTAAGTCCAAGTGACTATTCCAGCATTTACGGGTTTCTGTCATCTTAAGGCAAGTCTAGACTGTAGCATGTCCCTGTGCACTTTTACAGATTTGGCAGAATTCATCCCCTATTAGGCTTTAATTTCTGGTATTCTTTTCATTGTAAGATAAAGTTCAGAGAGTGTATATGTGATTTTTCAACAGTCTGTAAGAATTTCTGTTTCCTTTGTAATAAACATCTTAAAGAAGTATTTAAATGGAAGTTGTAAATCTACAGCAAATGGCAATCTGCAAAGATAGGACCATTTGATCAAGAGTTAGACAATGAACAGACAAGTCTTCTCAAAGAACAAGACACATTGTGCCATAAACTGACATAGCTCAAGGATGCAAACTTTCAAGATACTTATCTTACAAGAACACATCTGTAACAAATAAAGATGTTTTGATTATGAAAGTGAAATACTGAAGTGCATTATTGATGGTAATATGAAGTAACAACTGATAATAATAGTAAGACATTTCATGCTTTTCAAAATTAAACCCACTCTCATAATTACAGTGTTTCAAGAGCTGTCCACAGGGAAGTATTCAAAGCGATAGAAACTTAAATAATTCTTTGTTAATGTGCATAGCTTCCTTTTCTTGAACATCTCCCTACCATACTTATTTAGCTGCAAAATAGTCCTGGTTAATAATAGTAATTGTTCATCTTATCTCCACATCCCGAGAGATACTTTGTTCGAAAAATTATTGCAAAAGAGGAGTCACTTCTCTGGATTAGCACAAAAAGATATACCTATGCCATTTATTATTTCTCCAGACTACAGTATGCAAAACTTTTAAATCTGAGGTTGCTTGGAATGTGATGACCTGAAAACTTTCCTTTTCATATGTCAAAGCTGATAATCAATAACGCAAAAAAAAAAAAAAAAAAGGAAAATAAGCACTAAAGAAGATTTCATGAGCGAAGAAACACTCATTAGCTAATTCATAGAGAGAATTTACAAGTTCTATACTTTGAGGTACACATTCAAATAATATACAAAAGAAACAATACTGTAAAAATCCACCCATAATGGTGAAAGCAAACAACCAGTGGAAACTGCCTCCAAGAACTATACTGGATTCTGTTAAAACTAGAATATTTTTTTCTCCAAAAAAGTTTTCAGCAAAACCTGCGCAGATTCTCAATGAAGCTTTCCTTAACTAATGCTGACCTTGCTCAGACTTGAAGAGTGACATATTTCTCACCTGAGCTTGAAAGTTCATTAGCTGGGTAGTCTAAACTGACAGACGTATCTCAGCAGATTACCTCTGGCTCTATGACCACTAAAGAAATTATGTCAACACTGGGGTGTCTAGAGAGTTAAATATCTGAAAGTTGTGTGTCTAACAAAGGTTTGATTCTTTTGACCAAGGATCTAATGAAAAGCGGCAGGTAAGGACTGAAGACTCTTTCAGGTCCCTTCCAACCCAAACTGTTTCATTCGTATTGAATCTGGCTAGTGGAATTAAATTTTCCCATAGCAGCCCTTATTGTTCTGTGCTTTGTATTGGTAGCTAGAATGACGTTGGCAACGCACCAGTGTTCTGGCTATTATTGAGCAGTGCCTGTACAGTGTATCTCCAATCCACCTCCTCCCCACTCCTCATCAAGGCAAGTAGCCTGGGAGTGGGCAAGATGTTGGGAGAGAACATACCTGAGACAGTTGACCCAAACTGACCAATGATTCCATATCACAGGATCAGAGAATCATTTAGGTTAGAAAAGACCCTTAAGATCACTGATACCAACCATAAACCTGACACTGCCAAGTCTACCAATATCATATGACATCATGCTCAGTAATAAAATATAAGAGAATAGAGCAGGAAGGGGGACAGTAATTATTAAGGTGTTTGTCTTCTGAAAAAACTGCTACATGTATTGAGGCTCTATTTCCCAGGAAATGCCTGGACATTGCCTGCTAATAGAAAATAGAGACTTTTTTGTGAACTAAAATGAAAAAAGGAAATTAACAGACAGCAGAGATGGAATTTAAAAGGTTTGTACATCGTCTCTAAGAATTTTAATTTTGATGAGTGTTTGATCATTTAATTCACCTCAGGGTGTTGAAAGAACTGGCTGATGAAACTGGACTACCGCTGTCATTCATTTATGAAAAATCCCTATTCAGGAGTTGTTGCCAACAGCTCAGAAAATTAATTATGCTGAATCTATTCTAAATGAGGAACTCAAGAACCTAAAGTCCATTCAACCTCACTTCAGTCCTTAGAAAGGGCATGAAGCATGTCCTCTCAGAGTCCTCTAAAATGCATGATGGTCACATTTACCAAGGCCAATCCTCTTGACCAAACTGAATGCCTTCTACTGTTAAACGAATGTCTATGTAGAGAAAGAGACAGAAGGTCAATCTCAACTTCAGAAAAGCTTTTGAGACCATTCCCTGTATCAGTCTTGTGGAAGCTGGAGAAGTATGAGGTGAATAAACTGCTACAGGAACTGAAATTTGGCTCAACTTTGGAATCTTCATAGAACTATGAGTTACAACATATAGAAGACAGGTATTTCAGGATAGGCAGCTGGTTCATCAGAGAAGTAAGATGACTGTCTGCACTTAGCTAATGTTTGCCTATTGATTCTGTTTAACAGTTACAA
The DNA here is from genome assembly GCA_009867235.2 of Psittacus erithacus. Taxonomy (NCBI): domain Eukaryota; kingdom Metazoa; phylum Chordata; class Aves; order Psittaciformes; family Psittacidae; genus Psittacus; species Psittacus erithacus. The sequence goes on from WYDI02040656.1 coordinate 10,040, forward strand.
CTCCTTATGTGTTAACTGAGATATATCTGCCTCATGCATCACAATTGATATAAAGGTAGAAAAAATTCTCTTTTATAATTTTTTAATTCTCATTGGGACAGAATTACAAATTATAAAATTATAATAAAAAGGTTGCTGCAAGAAACAGCAATAGATCATCTATTCTATCTCTCCATCTCAATGTAGCATCAGTTATTCTGAATCACTGTGACGATGGGAAGGAAACAACTTGCTAACTACCATCATTTCACTTTATTACTCTCTTGTAACAACTGTCAGAAGATAAAGTCTTCAACTTAGGTGCTCTCAGCTTTCTTGTTTCTTAGAGACAGCATTACTCATGCCTCCACATTAATAGCCAACAGGATGCCATTTTTGTTGCCTCCAACAGCTCTTTTGATAGCACCCTGTCACTTTATATCCTAGGTTCTAAGCATGTTTTAATTATTCATTATTTCAGCAGAGAGAATTTCTCCTGCTGTCTGTATCTACAGGCAGGTACAAACACTAATGTTCGCATCCTTTGCTACTGCACCTCTTCTTTTTTAAAAGAGATGATGAATATTCTGCTTTTTGAAACATTTGATTCTCTGCTTCAGCTTTATCTTCCACTGAAAAACCAGTTCCCCAATTTTCTTGGTCTGCAACAGACAGGCTGCATTTTTGCTTGCTGTAGATGCTTATGGCGAAGACGTTACTATTCATTTCAAATCTCAGAAGTTTTATTTGATGAAACTGTAACTAAAGAAAAATATGTAAACTGAATATGGAAGACATGTTTTTGTTTAAAAAACCCCAACATTTTTCACTTCTTTTTTTTTTTTTATTTATAACGTCCTTTGAAATTTCCCCATGGAAGACAGCCATCATTTTTCAAGATCCATTTCTACTTATTTGAATATTCTAACTTGGCCTCTAAACCTCCACCGTTTTCATCTTATGGATATTGAGCATTGTTGATATGATTGCATATCTCTGTGACAGTCAGTTTTAAATAAGACACACGAACCTGATACTACTTGAAATTACAATAGTACCTGAAATCATGCACTCCTATGACTTTAGTATGATATAAGTCATATTGAGAAGTGAAGAACCCCTAAAATTTGCTGACCAGCTTCAGTATAGCTTCTCCATTTACATAATTAATAATCATCTAAGCCTTGTTCCAGTTTGAACAATTCCTCTTTCTTTGGTGCAGTTGATCAAAATGGTATGCAGTATTTTAATGCTTTCTGTAATGTCATTTATATTTTCTTACACCTATTGAAAATGCTGACTGCTGCACCACAAACTGCATAGATCTTTTTATCACCCCATTAAAATGATGATTTATAGGTATTCCATAAAAGACCAACAAAACATAATCTTCTGAAGGAAGATGTAAATAAACCACCATGCACCATTGTGTCCTACTAGATACAAGCTAGCTCTAAAAAATAACAAAAAATATATCTATATTTGGTGGCGCATACTTCCTGAGCTAATAATCCTTGCAGTGAGGAGAAACACATTATTCCATGCTTCAGTCTGGGCTGAGAAAGAAAAGTTATGACTGGTTCGTATTAGGAATTACTAGGAGCCTGTACTTGGATGCATTGTACTATGTGCAAAGTTTCCTCATGCCCATATGCAAAAGATCATACATGATGATAATGTATAATCTTGTTTTTCAGAATTTTCAAATATCCTTGTCCTCCTCAATAAACAGGAAAAAACTTGTCTTTTTTAATCCATTCCCACATGATCTTAATCTTTTTAGCACTGTCTTATATCCCATTTCTATAACTTAAGTTGCTACAAAGTCAAGTAATTCTTTCTCCATAATGCTTTTACTATCCTTTGCATTTTAAGCTGCTTTTATATTGTGTCATCAGAAAAATTTGTCAATATATCCCTGGGTGTTTTTAACAGAAGTATTAATGGAAATTGTAAAAATTATTTGAAACCTACCCTGCTCAAGTGGTTTTAGTTTTTATGAATGTCCTTCCATCACAATATATATCTAGGGAGATTCTTCAGTGTGAATATACATGTAGTATTTTTTAAAAAACAAACAAACAAGGCCCCAAACCAAAACAAACAAGGTAACACAAAAAGAAATTCCATGTCTTCTGGAGCAGTACAATACCTCATATTCTTCATTTATAATAAAAAAGTATGTCTAGAGTTTGCAACACCAGAAGGTTTGTTTCTGAGAGCCTAGAAAAACTGATTCTAGACTGTTCTATTATATCCTGTCATGAATAAGTATCATCAGATGTTGAAAGTCACAAGACAGATTAGAAACCATGGCAGGAGAATTCGATGCTCATAGACACAGGGCACTAACTATAAATTCTTCTGAAGTTGTATTGCACTTACATTTAGCAAAGTATCAATGGACCAAATTTATCTTTGGGCTATTGACTAATCAACAGGCCCTGGTGACAGATAGTCATAGAAACCAGGCTGAAAGAGACCTTAAGGATCACCTGGTCCTACTTTTTTTTCATGTATTTTTTTCATCTTGTCAGTATTACTGACTTATATGTCACTGCTATTAATGCCGCTGTTGCTTCTTCTGTCAGATGCACACAGAATTATGAAATTGTACTAAATATATGCAATAAGTCTCATCTTTTCCTGGGAGTTTTCTTCTAATTATAAAGCCATGTGTAAAATGCAAAGAAATAACGAGAATAGCAAATAGATTAAAATCCTGCTGTCCCTTGGCTATGCAGTCAAGGGGGATTAAACAAGAGAATTTTCTATATTCATGGTTGTTGGGTTTTTTGCTTCTCATCAGCTTGTAAGTCAGCTTTCATTGAACAACAGTTATGCTAAGCAAAAATTAATAGCACAAGCATAATGAACTAAATCCCAGGAGATCTATGGTTTGTGTCTGTGCACAGGACATGGTACATGCTAATGTGAATAAAATGTGAAATATTATAAAAACATTACATTTCCACTCTCTTCTGTTTTACAATAAAATAACTTTATTTTTCTCTTTAGTAAGTATTTCCAATGCAGAAGTAACAAAGATGTCCTGTGCTGTAAGCACTGCTGGGCTTCTCTTGCTCCTACTAAAAATCTCGTACTTTCCCTCTTCATTCTACTTCCTACTTTTGCACAAAACACAGAACCTGCAGAGTAACATCCTCCTAACCCATGAAAAACCACTATATAGATAGCATTTTTTTGCAACCTCTCTTTTAAATATGATGAATATATTACTCTGTGACAAATAGGAATGAGCAGAACTGATATTATTTTTATTCCCAGGACACTGAGTTACATAGTGATTGTTTTTTTTACAATTTAAGCAGAATTTATTTCATAATTGAAGTTTCTTATTTTTTGCTGAATATTTTAAAAATACACCAAATTACCACCAAAAAACCCCCCAAAACAAACAAAACTCAAAGCCAAAATACCCAAAAAACCCAGCAAAATTTCCAAGCAAAATCTACAACATACTGTTTCTCATAATCTAGAACAGAGATTTATTTTTAACTACTAAACAAAAGTAATTACTTTAACTAAGTCAGGCCTCTGCAAATCAGGATCATGATGCTTCAGCATTCCAGCTAATTACCCAGTAAAAAAATATATGGAGAGCCATTCAGTGGTAGTGGGCTGTGCGTGTATATAACACAGTAAAGAAAAAAATTTGAAATCAACCAAATGATTGCTTGAGCTGCAAAGATCTGTAGTGATATGGATCTTCAAAGTATTTTACACACTTCCTAATTAACTAAAAGGAATTAATTATTTAAATATTGAGTAAAATTAAACTTATTATGAAGAATAAGTCTTGATAAAACTCTTCTGAATTCTTGGAGAGGCATAACATTTGTTCCATTGTTTACTACTCTTCAGTGAGCAAAGCCAGCTTTCTACCCCATGGGACATATCCTTAGTGACATAGTGACAATTGTGTTTTACTTTCTACCTCACTCTGCAAAGCAAGATTAAATGGGAGATGTATGTTTTATTTTTCTTTTTAGCTGAATTTTCATACCAACAATGAATACAGTTCAAATAGTTTAAATTTTTTCAGTACTCCTTATGTACTGTCCCTGAAAATAGAGATTTTTCAGGAAAAAATTCATGTCAGTTCAGAATGAGATGAGTCATGCTTTGAAGATTTTGCTAGGAACACTAACTTATTCTCACAAATGTGAACATCTGATGTTGGTTAGATGAGTCACACTGGCAATATTACTGAAGTTGTGATTTCTTTTCTGGGTGTTTCAGGCAACCACAGATGATGATAAACCACCAAGGAAACATAAGAGAAATCACCAGAGGGAAACATAAGTTTAAGATTATATCAAATTATCTATTTCAGTAGGGCTAGAGAAATATGAACGCCAGCATACAAAGAAAGATGAGAGTTCATTTGAAATTCTGCGCAGAGAAGAAACATGGAGTACATGAAGAAAAGGACAGCAAAAGTGATCAGAGACATGGAGATTCAAATTGACTGATCTACAAATATATTCCAGGACAATCTGTTCCATGATCTTTCTGGACACAGGGTGAGGTTGGTCAGTAGTTCCCAGGGTCCTCCTTTTTATAAATAGGTGTGGTGTTTCCCTTCTCCCAGTTGCTGGGGACTTCGCCTCACTGCCATGACTTTTTAAATATAATGGAGTCATTTAATGACAGTTATAAGGGGGTTCAGTCACATCATGAACAAATTTCAAAAAAATTGCCTTAAAAGAAAATTAAGAGCAAAGTGTGTATTGTTGAGATCAAAATAAAATCTTGTCAGCTTGCTGCTGATATAAAAGGAAGTTGAGAGAGGGAAGTGAGTTTGAACACAAAAATAACAAGTCCAGATGGAGATTAAGTACAATTAACTAATACATACACTTATCTCCTTGAAATTAAGGTTACCATTCGACCACCTGAGAGAAAATCTAAGATTATCCAAGAAAAAGCAATGTGGGAAAGAGAAGGATAGTTATATGTCAAAAAAGAAAAAAGAAAAGAAAA
>WYDI02040659.1:0-82477 GCA_009867235.2 Psittacus erithacus
GAGCAAGCTGCTCCAGTGGAAGGTGTCCCTGCCCGTGGCAGGGGTTGGAGCTGGAGGAGCTTTAAGATCCCTTCAACCCAAACCAGTTTGGGATTCTATGATTTCTCACCTTATTCATCCACCATGGCCAGTTCCCAGTGCCGGGTTTCTACTGCAAAGCAGGATTGGTTTAAAGAAAGTGAGGGCATCATTAATACCATTTGAAAAACACTACATGGGCCATCCTCCCCTCAATCTGGTCTAATTTTTATAGCCACTTTGTGGCAAGTTTCTGGCACTGAAGTCTGCAAGTGGGAAAGAGGGATGCTGGAAAGGTGAGCCAAAAAGCAAAAAGCAGCCTCCTGCTGAGAGATAGGCATTTGGGATCAGATTTACACAATTCAGGTCTTCAAACTAACCTTCATAGTTGATCTTCCACAAAAATGATGGGTGACGGAAGAGGATGGGAGAGAGCACAAATTGGGTAACGAGACCACAGTTTTCCTCAGTAATAACTTTAAAAGTTGGAAGCTGCAAGGAGCAACCCTGTCCCTGCACGTACAACCACAGGAACCATCAGAGGTGCCTGTTGGTTATTAAAGATTGAAGCTGCCCTTCTTGCAGGGGGCTGGAAATGCATCCTCTGTCATGGACAGCAGGGAGAGGGAGCCGGGGGCTCTCCCTGCATCCCCCATGGAATATGGCTCCTATTTAGTCTTAAACTGCCCTGGATTATACAAAGGGAAGCATTAGCTGAGCGCTGGCTGTGCTCTCCCCAGCCGGAGCTGTAGCCCGGAGACACATTAACACACTTTACCCAGGGAATAAAAACCCAGGCAAGGAGCAGGATGCTGAGCCCCTGCCCGTATCCTCCCTCTTGTCCCCTTCCCGATTGTAGCTTTAACCCTTTCCCCATCAAACCAGGCAAGGAGCAGAAAATAAAGCAAAGCATCACTCAGCAGAGGCTGGAATTTTGGGGACCTGCAATGATGGGGCAAGGATGGGGGAGAAATCCCGTGTTAACGGGGACCAGTCTTTGAAGCATGCCTTTGAGAGGGATAAGGGATGAAAGAGCTAAAGAGCAGAGCAGGGGTAGAAAAGCTTTCTTAAACTTACCAGGGAAGACACTGGCACAGAGGAAGAGGAGGAGGTTTCCTTTAGACATGAGAAATCCCATTGTGGAGCAGAGCTCAGGCTCTAGTACTCAGCTTCACCCGTCAGGGCAACTTTTCCTCTCGGAATCTCTGGCTCCTCCAGCTTCATTCCCCTAAGCTTCTTCCTCTTCCTCCTTCTCACCTGCTTCTGGGAAGGGATAACAGCTGATGGTTGGTTTGGTTTCTCTTTTCCGACCGATTTCCAGCTCCTCCTCCTTAAGGATGCTTTTCCCTGGGACAGCGCTGCACATACACTTGCGAGAGATGTGAAAGAGCTGCAGGAAGCTCCTGTGAAGAGACCCGAAATGCAGAGCCTCCCTGGGCTACGCTGCTTGCTTCTCTCCCCTTTCCTACAGGCTGGTTTGGCTGCTGGGTTTATTTGTTGCTTCTGATGCTGTGCTCACCCTTCCCCCAGCCCTTTGGGCAGCCTTTGCTCAGCTTTTGCTGCTGCTGGACCACTGATGCGAGCCCTTGGTGGAGCAGAGAGGGAGTATGTTTGTATATTTAATGTAGTTAGACCTGCCCACCTCCTGCTTAGGAGGAGGAGGAGGAGGAGGGAATCTGTGAGCTCCAGCAAACAGGCTGCAGGGAGAAAAACTTTGGGCATGAGAAATAAGAAGGGGGAGATGTAGATGCCAGCAGCAGGCAGAGGTGGTGGATATGGGGCCATCTGGGATCTTTACAGCACCTGAAGCCCAAACAGTGCTTAATTAATGAAAGCTGTCTGTTTGATCTTGTCCAATTGCTTTTCAGAATCACTCCTCTACCCTAACAGCATCATTAGAGATTATACTCTGGCCTGAGCATGTACCTTTGCTGCTGACAGTTATTGGGCTGATGAGCCTGACTGTGAGAGCAGGGCTTTGCTGTGCTAGGTGCTGTACAAATACTAGTCTCTGTCCATAGGCAATATACAAATCAAAGGTGAGGCTGAGACAAGAGGTTGCTTGAATGTATCTCTGTACTAGAACGTACCAAAAATATACCACAAATAACAGTTGAAATCATGAAGACCTTTTATGGAGGAAAAGGTAATTCCTTGTGTTAGGAATTGGCACTACAGCCCTTCATGTCGCATCCCTGATTACTCACACGGTAGACATGAAATAGAGCCCTCTCTGATTCACCTTGAGACTAATTTTGATATTACCACAATTACTTCTATATGGATAGCAAATGGGTTTCATTTGCAGGCAGGGGTCATGTTGCCAGCTGCAAAATTCATCAGTGTCTGTTCTAACAACACTTAATAATTCCCCTACTCCAGAAGCATCTCAGATACCTTCCAGTATAATAGATTGCTGCCTGAAAATGGGGAGGATTAAAGCCACAAGAGAAATCAGGTCTGTAGCGAGATGACAAACAACATCAGTGTAATATCAAATCCATTTTATCTTGTCTTTTCTTATCTTTTCCTCAGCTGTTGTCCGCCTTTCAAATGACAAACCCTACCATATATTCCAGTTGGTGTATGGAATCCTGTATGGTTTGCCTGCCTTAGTTTCAGTGTCCTGACCCTCACTGGAGCACCTGAGCACCTGTGACATGTTACAGAAGTCTGTAGTGCATTCAGTATTAATAAACAGCAGATGTGAGATCAAATTAACTTAAAGCCAAAGCACAGGTTACATACTGAGAGCCAGGATGTGCAGCACTGAGCACTGATCCTTCCCACAGCCAGCAATAGGGTAGCAGAAAGGCAATCATTCTTTCATCAGGGTAAACCCAGCATCACTCAGTCTCTTCACACACCGTAGCCACATATTCCCAAATAAACACACATTCCCAAACATCCGTGCAGAACCAGGAAAATCTATTTCTCTAAACCCTTTTGCCCTATGAACTGTGGAGCAAAGTGGACATCACAGCAGTTCACATGTTCCTCTGTACCTCGCTGAGTCCAGCACTGCTCGTTTCGGACCCAGTAGCATTAAATGGGGGAATCTGGGGTTCAGTCTATTTGATTCCTGTAGCAAAGAACAGATACAACAAATCTTACAAACTCCCAAAGGCTCGTGGTGGGAAATGGGATTTCTAAAAGGCCATTTTTCAGGGAGGCACAGGTCACTCGTTGGGCGACCAGACCCAAGGGATGCAACATGAGATATTCCCTGTTGAAAACCTGGGCCATAAATAATACAGGCATCCTTGACTACAAACCCTCCTGCGCAGAGCTGATTCAAATCCCATGGACAAAGCCTATCCATCTTCGCCTTACCTCTGTTTCTGTGCTGGTGAGCAGGGGAGCTGCCGAGCAAATACTGCCTTTGGATTAACCCTATAAATAATCTTGATTAAAAAAGGATTTCCTTCTTTTGGAAATTAATCGTAAATCACCATTTCCTATCAGTGAAAGGTTTATCCCTCACCTCCCTGGCCCTGCTTTTATATGATGTGGGAAAGGAACATATTTTATAGAGGATTCAGTGCCTTGAAGTGACCTTGTTAAATCTCACTGCCAGTTTCTTTCTGCATCATTGGGCCTTAACAAGATTTCCATCAGCTCCTGTGTGTATTTGGAAGGCAACGTCTCCCACTGGTACATGTGCAAGAGACTCAGCCTGACTGGGACAAAAGATGCCATTTAAAGGTTTAAATGATTGTTTATTATGGGAAAGAGATGCAACTCCAGCAAGAGTATCCTCATTGTTATGTTTATCCTCCTTTGTTTGAAAAAGACATGGATAATTTGGGTAATCCAGATGTTCACAAGAACTGAATGCAAACATCCCAGCTATTGAATATTGCAAAGTGAATGAAACAGAACTAAGGCACTGTTTCCCTCAAGGGTTTCAATGAAAACACAGATTTACCCTTGGAATAAGGGCATGCCAGTAACAAGCTGGAGTTCAAGTGTTATGGGTCATGTAGCACAATTCCATGCTTTTGCATGGATCTGGTAACTCTTGAATCCACTGTTTCGCATCCTGCAAATAAGAGATTTCCATCCTCTCATTTCATCCCTTTTGCAAATCATTTTTATGCAGTAAAAGGCAGTGACAGAAGGGGTTTGTGGGTCCCTGAGAGTTGGGTGCCTGCATATAAACTGTGCCTGAGCCCCCTCTCCTGCCATCACTTGCTCAATATGGAATGAATTCAGCCACTCAGGGAGGCAGCAGCACCCTGCACTAACAGGGAATCCTAGACTGCAGGTTTTCTTTGACTTTACCCTCTCTGGCCACGATCTTGCCTTGGATGTCAGTGCCAGCTCTCCAGGGCATGCCCTTGGCTCTGTTTACTTCGTAAAATGTCATCTGCAGGTTTGAATCGACAGAAATGGGACATAATAATGATAACGTCTCCTTCCCTGTAGCCCGTATGGGCTTGACACAGGGGGCAAAGGCAGTTAATGGAATGCTGAAGAGAAACCATCTCAGCATCCAAAGGTGATCTGATTTGTTTCCTTGTCTCTGCTCCTGGGACACAGATTTCTCTGTCCTGTCCCTAATTGCTTTGTCATCAACAGAGATTTCAGGTGGAGCAAAAGCAGCGGGAAGAAAACCCCCAAGAAGGGGCAGAGATCCCCTTTCTGTGGAATGTGCACTGAGATGAGCAGAGCAGAGGGATGCGCAAGGCTGCTTCTCGGAAAAGCCAGCCCAATGTGCCTCTGGGGAGGCCTGCAAAGTTCTGCTGGCCTCACAAGAGGGACTCAGCTTCAGTTATATTTATTTCAGCCTGTCTGTGAAGTGCCAGAAGACTTGGAAAGGCGTTTTTAACTAAACCAAACATTTTTACTGTCTAAGAGATTTTGGGCCATGCAGGAAGCTGCGACTCCTGCATGAGACTAAAAATAACAGAGAAAAAATGTAGCAGAGATTATTTCCAGAGCAGTAACTGCGGTTATGAAGCCCAGGCCTCTCCCATGCTTCTCTTCTCTTTGGAATCCACTATGGGGCTTCCAACCATACAATACTATTATTGTTTCCTGGAGCATCCTCACGGCAGTGATCAGACTGTGGGGACAAAGGCATTGCCAGTGCTTTACAACACCTACAGCATCCACAACAAGAAGCCATCTTTCCATTGGTGATGAGCAATGCGTCTGACGTGAGATCCTCCAAAGCTGCATCATCCACCTGGTTCCTTTTGGGACCAGTTTCCATCCCAAAGTGCTCACAGTGAGCAGACAAAACTGTGTTAAAGCAAAGCAACAAAGTGAGCCAACCATTGAAAATGACAGGAAGCAAAGCAGAGAGTCATGGGCGCACTAAGACTTCCAGCTGCATAACTGTTAAAGACTTCATGCTACAAATCAGGTGAGCTTCTACATCTTATTTGTAAATGCCAGCCTTCATTGTAAAGAGCCTGTGAAGAGCAAGGAGGCAGCTTCTGCTTCTCTTGAGAGCCAAGATGTGTTTTTAAATTAGAGCACAGAAGCGCATCTCTCCAGACAGGTTTGTTTGCCAAGGATAGCTTTGGTTTCACTGCTCAGCTTTGTAGATCTAAATTGGGCTCTTGTCCTTCCTCACCAGAGGGCAAATGCTGCCTAGTTTATTCCCTAAAGAAATCTGGAGTTGACTGATTGACAAATCTGTTCCCTTTTCTCCCCATAATCAGCTCCAGCTCACATCTTCCCAACCAGCACAAACCTGTCCAAGCGCGCTTCATGTTACAAGCAAAGCAGAGCTCTGTGAGACCCACAGGGTAATTAGCCAGATGAGGTGGCTGAATTAGTTACAACCTCCCCTGAGCTCCTGGCCTGATGTATTAATGCGGAGTGTAATAAATCTGCTCAACACCCCTGGCTATAAACATCAGAGGCTCAGTTGTGCACACAGCATCCATCCAGCTGGAGAGCAGGAGCTGGGATCCTCTTTGGCCACCCCATGGTTGAACTGGTGAAGTTCAGGAGGTGCCACCCTCATGTGAAGCCCTTGATCCTAGTGCATAGACACGAGGTAGAATAACACCCATGCCAGGCATTAGCACCCTGAGCAGCGGTCATTTTAGCTTCTGGAGCAGAGCAGAGTGATCCAGGGCTGCAGTCAAGGCAAGGATGAGATTTTCCAGAGATAGATCCTGCTCCATGCTCTGGCTTGATGACTTCAGGCTTCAGCTTCATGCCCATATCAGGGTGAATGGGATCTGGGTCCTCTGTACAAAAATCAGCATTAAAAAACATGCAGCCTGTGCTAAAAACTTGGTCATAAATATTGTGCTTGGCACCCAGCTTTGGCCATAAATATTTCCTTGGTTAACCAATAGGAAATGATAGTCTTAAATCTCAATTACCATTGAGTAGTAACTGGCTCACACTCATAAGGGCAGCTTTCCCACAGTGTCTGAAGCAACCCTGAAATGCTGATTTCTGGTGATTTCCAGAATTCAAGTGCATTTTGTCCTAAATAAAATAAAAAGGATAAAAATACAATAAAGAGGATAAAAAAATATAATAACAAACATAATAAATCTTGCTATATATATATAAACACACACATACTTCTTTAAACCGTCCAAAGGCTTCCTGCAGTAGATGTTGTAATGACAGTTGTGTTCCAGCTTCTTATTTTGCCATCAGACTCCTCATTAGTGCCTGGATTCATTCATGTGTAGCTGATAGACAGGTTTAGGATGTGGATCTTCAGAAACACAGCCCTAGCAGGGAGGAAAGAGTATTTTTAGGATATCTATAGAACTGGGAGTTGTTGAGATGTGACCATCCTGTCCTGATTGGCTATGATCAAGCCAGTTGAGACGACCTTTGGTACCTACTATAAATCTGTGTTCAAAGTTAAAACATGAATAAAAGGTGGTTCAGAGCACCATCATTTTTGGGCTGCCAGGCAGACTGTGACCACACTCACTACACTGGTGCTTGGTCTGGGTGCTTCGTCTCTCCAATGCGCATCGAGGGAGATGGAGAGGAAGCAACCCAAGAGCTCCAGAAAAAGATGCCATAATAGTCTGAATTAGGGCCAAAGATCCTTTCTACTTCACATCTCTCTGAGCATCAGATAACAGAGTCTTTCAATAACTAAGAAAGTAGCACCTGCTTTGTCTGCATCCATCTCCCACATTACCGGTACCTTCAGGCTCACAACTTCTTTCTGCTCATTAAGACACTTGCTTCTCTAATTTTCCTGCTGACTGGCCCACATGAAAAGAAACATCAGCCACCTGTTACTCCCCCAGTTTTCTGGATCACAAGGGGTTTGTTGATTAAGGAGGAAGTGTTTCAAAAAGGTACTTGATTTCCAAACCTATACTATTTTCCCCTAAAATTATAGTTTCTTTGCTTGCTTTCAAAGCAGAAGTCCTGCATATTAATAACACACCAGCCTTTATTTAGGTCCGGATTCATGTAAAGCACATGTATTTGCACAGCAGCTATTTACAGCACCATACACTGCTCAGTCTGAGTAGAGGAGCACAAACACTTGATTTCAAGTGCCCAAATATCTTGGGAGTTCTGGACCTTGCCCATCAATGCATTGTCAGAGAAGCACAGCAGTTTCATGCTATTTAAGCACTCAGCTATTTTTTGCACTTTTCTGCAAGAATATTTTATCATGATGCCTTTAGGCCTCATCCTGTCACTCTAAATCTCCAAAAGTGCAGGGGTATTTATACCTGCGCTGCTTCTTAGTTTGTCAATGAAAATGATTGGGCTGGCATGACTACAGCAAGGCTCCTCCCACCATGGTGGCTGTAGAGCCTAGAATTAGCATGATGACACTTTGACATATTTTATTCCTGATTCAATTCTTCTCCATTTGGCATAGACTAATGTCCCATATGGGCCTATTGTTGGACCCTACACCAGCTGAAGGGAAAGCGTCTTTGATTGACGCTCACAAATACCAAGTTGTGCCTTTGGGCTGGCTCAGGCTGAAAATGCTCTTGGCAAATGGAAATAGTCATGTCATTTTTGTTTCATTGCTCAACAGGAAGGAGATATTTTCTCCACTGAGCAATATACATTAAAGTTTATTCTCTAAGGGGATGAAATACTCCTCTTTTGATCTCCTATAGCATACTTCCAACTGGAAACTGGTTTCAGATCAGACATCTAGCTCTGAACGAAACTTGGGGGTGTAGAAATCCATTCTAGCCTCCAGGTTTAAAATCAAATGGCTCCTTCCTTTACAGCACAAAACTCTTGGTCTGCATAATCTTCTGCTCCATGGGTCTGAAACCCTTGTGTAGGATACCCATACCCATGGTCCACAGGATCTCCCACCTCCTGTCATCTGTGATGATGGAAATTCAACCAAACTCTTTGGAATAAGCTGGTGGGGAGAAATTTGGAGGAACGGACCATTTCCCAAACCACCACATGTCTCTACTCACTTCCTTTGAAGTCTTCAGGGCTATCCAGACCGCTTATTCTTCCAAATGCCAGCATTATGGACTAGAATAGAAATGAGAAAGGACTCCCCAGACTATTTCACACAAAAATAGGTATGGATAAAAGAGCAGCAAAGAACAAACCCCTTCCTTACTCACAGCAAGGCTTGTGCTAACGTTATTTTTCTTGTAATCCTCATGAAAGCATTTCAGTGCAGAGAGGAGCTGACTAATTTGTGGGCTGCAGTAAGATTTGTGCAAAGGAATAAAGAACATATGAGCAAATGATCCCCACTGCGTGTCCAGAAAGTGCTCATCACAAAGTATTTGCAATCCTTAAATACTCTCAGTCATGATCTTTTTACTTGCAACAGAACCAAACCAATCTCTTGGAAAAGAAGAACTGATTCACAGATGATGTCCATTTTGTGGGATGAAAATCCGGGTGGATGCAAAACTGTTTCCATGTGGGAGCAATTGAGTTTGATTGCTTGGGTTAGGTACATATAACACACATATAAACTCCCTGAGTAATGGAGGCCTTAAAAGGATATCAGACAGCTGCTCACAGCAGAGTGATAAGAAAATCAATCAACTATAATAGCAAATCCAACAGGCTGTGCTGCCAGGACCTAAGGGCCATTTTGCCCTCAATATTCAAACCTCTCCAGCAGAAGAGGTTCCTATGGTGCATCCTTTCTGCCTGAAGGTGATTTCTCATCGTTGAGCTGAGCTTTGCTTTGTACAAGGGAAAAAGTGCTGCCCACTTAACATAAAAACAAAAGAGCCCACAAGCACAGTCCAAAAAGCAGGAGTTTTACTTACAAATCATAGGATTAAAACATCTACAAAGGTTCTTTTCAATCCTTATTTGCCCCATCCTACAGAAAACATACACTTCTCTTTCTGACTAAGGCTTTTTACAGCTGTAAGAAAGAGAAAAGCCAAAGGTTTCTGGGTGCTTATTTAATATCAGTGACTGAAGCTGTTGATGAGACATCACAAGCCCTGTGATGTGACCCCAAGACATGGCCGTCCCAGCTCCCAGCCCTTTACCCATCATCAGTGAGCAGCCCTCTGCCAGTGCCTCCACCCCAAGGCTTCAGGGGTGAAGCCAGCTTAGAAGGCCAAATCTCTGCCTGCATTTCAGCATGGCTTGTTCAGCTCTGGGAAATGCTGTTTGTTGGACCTGTGGAAAACTTTGTGGGTTTGAAAACCCACAGAACAGCGGCACTTCTTTGTTATCGTTGTCTCTGGGATTTGCTATTTTCAAGTTTCTTCTCTCAGAAGTGAAAGAGCTTTGGAATTCATGAAAGGGTTTCATTGAGGGATATTTGCCTCAAAGAGCTGCCTCTGTGAGCAGACCCAGCCATTGTTTGCTCCTTTATTCACGGAAAGCAAACAGAAACGTATAAATTATGTAGACATAAAATCAATGCAGCTTCTGAAGGGGGGGATTCAGTGAAGCTGGATTTGAAGGCAGAGTGGCTCAGCTCAGCTACGGCCGGTGACTCACAAGTACCGCTCACACCAGCCCTGCCGCTGATTAAAAACCAAGTCAGGTCCCATGCAGAAGTGGTGTTGTTCTAATATCACAGTCACTTCTTCTGCTGGCTTTGGCACACAGCTGGGGTTAAGCCATTTTGGCAAGGTGCAAATTGCTGGGTTGCAAGGAATGACATTGCCCAAGGCAAGCTGTCAGTTTTGAGGAGCAAGGCAAGAGGTCATTTGTGCAAGAGACAGCACAAGAGCAGGCAAGGGGCTGACAGTCTGAATATTCCCCTCAGGATCCCACCAGTAGCAACCAAAGCTTCAGTCAAAGACAATCATTGCTAGGATACAAGAAAATCTGTCCAGAGCCATAGCAACAACTTATTACAAGCAATGCCCCAGACACTCGATGGGATGGTTCACCCAAGATCAGAGCCTCAACTTGTTGGTGTTTATCCAAAATATAAACATCTTTACCCAAATAATCCAGCTGGCAACAGCAGAAAATCAATTCAATGGGAAAACAGATGCCTGCAAAAATGGTCCCTGCAAAGATTTCTGTTGAGGTGAGATCCAAGGGATCAGCAATGTTGGTCCCACATCAAACTGTGCCGCCCTGGCAAGGTTCTCCTTGTCCCTCAGTTGCCATTGCTGTCTTTGGGGGAGACTTTAGCCACATTCAGAGAAACACTCACCAAAAAGGTAAATTTATGCCACATCTCCAGTGAAGCTGTTGGGTGTTTAATGCAGCCAAAGCTAGAGACGACCTTTGGCTGGCCAGTGGCATCCCTTGCAGGATACGACTTGGCCCATCACATCCCCTGCATGGCACTGCTGGACACAGTAAAGATTCCCATGCAGCTAGCAGGATCAGCAGCTCTTAATGCCAAGGCCCTAGAGCAGTGAAAGTACAGCAGAGGCAGAGCCAGAAGAAATCAGTTGGAGAAAAAGACATTTTCATAGAAAAGCTTCCCTTTTTCCACTTTGAGAGAGCCAGACAAGCCTTTCAATGCCATGTTGTCCTGCCTTTTCATGTGCTGCTCTTTGCTGCTGGTAAAATCCCCTTCAGACCAGCACTGAGCAGCGCCTGATAACGAAGCACAGAGCAGCACATCCACCATGGGACAGCATCTGTGGTTCAGCTGCCACTGAAAAGGTGTTTGTACCCAACAAGAATGATCCTTAAGCCCAGGACTAACTGTGCCAAAGCAGCCTTGTGCTTGGGGCATCAGCTGTCAGCAGGGATGAGTGCTAGGGTTTGTGGCAATCCCTATCTCTGCTTTACCTTGTGCTCCACAGTGCAGCAAGCATTGACTCAGACCAACCCAGTAAGATGCTGACTCTACCAAGGTGGCTTAGAGATATTTGTACCAGGCCAGAACGAGACATTAAGTGCCAGGACATTTACCAGCCTCTATATCCACACAGTCCTGACCAAAGGTGAACCTGGCTTGAAATCAAACACAGGGTGTTTCAAGCAAAGCAAGTGAACCGCATGCTTCTGAAGACCCTCTTCTAAAGGCTTCAGGGCAGGAGCCATGGCAGAAAACAGAGTTGATACTACAGCAAAAGGAACAGGGTTACAAACACTTGCCCAGAGCAGCTTGCTTACGTTTCTTTTAGGTTTTAAAAGGTTTACTTGCTAAGGAAGGGTCCACGCAGCTGAGGAGTGATCCACAGTATTCTCTCTACCTCCTTCATAAGCTCACAGGCCTTTTAAAACCAGCTTTTAAAGCAAAATACAGCATTGTAAAGGATATGGGAATTCAGGGGGAAAGATGACTACTGTAGCAATCAGCTTTAACTCCAAAGGGCTGTGAAAGCTCAGACATACAGAGATCCCATCCCTGCTGTGCGCAGCACTGACCCTTTGGAGCAGAATGCATGACCTGGCCCTGGGCTACGGGGAGTTTGCTGATACTTCCTACATAGCTCCATGCACTGCTTCTGTTATCAGGCTATTTGATGGAGTTTTTAGTTGTTTTTCTTCCTGCAAGGCCCTCAGATGCTCATTAATCATACAGTGATGGGTAACATTGCCATTGCTGCCCTGTGGCTTGGCTGGTTGCAGCGCACTGAAGATATGGAGAAGCTGATTGCCCCACATGCAAGCTCAACAAAAGAATGGGGAAGTGCCCAGTGTTTGGTGGTGCTGGTGGATGTGGTGAGAAGCATTGCCAAGGACTGGTGACTTCAGCCCTTCCTTGGATACAGAGAAGCCAGGTACAGGGGAACTGCCCTCATCTAAGAAGGCCAAGTTGCCATATGGAAGTCAGGTGGCTGCTGTTACCAAATCCCCCCCAAACATCAGAAAGTGCCCAGCATCATCCTGGGACACTTAATTCTTAGGTAAAATAAGACCCCATTCCAAGCAGGGCAGTGATTTCCATGAGGATCCATGTTTTCAGGCTGTAGTCTGCACCCAGATGGTGCAGCCACACTCTCCTCCCAGCTCTCACTGCTGGGAAGCAGCTCAGTTTCCCTGTCTTTCCCAGATTTGGCACTGGTCCCCCACCTCCAGCAGGACAGTCCCTTTCCCTCGGGCCCCATTTTAATTTACCACCTCCCTTCCCCAGATCCATTCTCCTGGCAGAGTATGCTGAGAATGATGCCATGTGTGAAGGAGCCGAGAGCTGCCCTTCAGGAGAGGAATAAAATGACAGCCAGAGAAGCCTGAATTAGTTAAGTGTGCACAAGGGAAGCTTTGTAAGCATATTAGAGGTAATTAGAAGTCCTCCAAAGCCATTCACCAAAGCCCTGCTGAATATTTATTGCCCTATTAGGAACTGTTCACAGGTACTCGCTAAGAGAAGCAGTAGTTTTGGTGGGAAGGCAGTGATATATGTAGTCTTAAAGCAGTTCTTCATAATTACAGTGTGCTGTGGCGCTTATATGGCTTTTATATATATATATTAACTTTACAGTGAAGGACAATGACTTCCATCAGGATATATATGAGAGGTGACCTGACCTTAATAGAAACAGCGGTTCATCCTTTCTTTCTACACCAGTTTGGAGCTACATTGAGGAACCAAGGTGTTATTTGCACCCCAGGCTGTGTGTGGCCTTCTGTGCAGACTCGGAAAAGCCACTGCTTACATCAGTCTCTCAGGAAGATGGAAGTTTCAGTCTCCAGAGCATGCAAGTCAAACAGTGATCTGCATCTCAACAGTCACAGCGGATTTAATGATGCTCGCATGGTTGGGATATGGGCCCTGAAACCATTAGGGGAAAGAAGGTAAGGCTGAGATGCTGGGATTTTGTCTGGGTACCAAGGTGGGATTTTGAAGGACTTTAGTGATACCTGCTTGAGAAAATGCTACACATGAATAAAACTTTCAGAGCCCAACTCAGAAATGCCTTCCCTTTAAAATTACAGATTGTGGAGCCATAAAACATCCCATATTTTATATTATTTTAATGCAAATCTGATATTTACAGCTAAGGTAAAAAAAAAAAAGGTTAAGAAATCATAAGCAAACCAAACACAAAAATAAATCAGTGCATCACCTCTAAAGCCTCAGGATTTTCAGGTTTTCTCAGGATTTTTGGGGAAATTGTGCTATGCACAAGTCATTTATCCCTCTCCCACCTACCCAGTAAAGGCAGCAACTGCCCCATCAGCACTGGAAACCAGCACCCACATTCCCACATCAGAAAGACAGAACAAGCAACACAGGCAGGGAGGAGAAGGAGAGAAGGAGAAGTTTAATATCTCCAGAAATCCAGGCAAGAATGGAAGTTGCTGCAGGGCATGTGCTATGCAGAGGATGAGGTGGGCTTTCAGGGGCTTTTGTACTGTATTTTAAGCACAGTGGATGTGCTTTGGAAGTAAAGATAATTTACCAAAGTAGGTTTTCATGCTCCTTATCCAAACGCCTGCAGAGCGGTGCATGAGGCTCTGTGCACACCACAGCTTTGCGTCTGCAGTTTCAGCATTGAAAGTGTGTGATACACCTCACCATGAAACTATGGTTAAAATTAGGGTACTCTTGCCTCTGAAAACATACAAGTACCTTGAATATTCAGCCATTGAGATGTACAACATCTATAGCCTACTAGCGAGATGAGCAGAACAGCTTATGCGCACTCGTGCTTACACAAGCCGCAAATCAAACCTCCTTTCAACATGCATCTCTGGGAAACACACAGGATAAATATAGAGAAGGCACCATCTCAGCTAATTAAGCCCTCACAAAGGTGAACTGCTGCAAGTTTAATTAGCTCACCAATGTTCCTACTGCAAGGGTGTTTAAATCAAAGTCAGCTTCATCTGCATCTGATTTGTAATGTACAGGAGTCCAGATGGGTGAGTAGCCTTTACCTTCTGTTGGAAACAGCCCATCATCACGAGCACAGGGAAAACAAGGCAATGGCATCAGCAGGGCTCCTCTAGGCAATGTCTTATATTTTTCTGTTAAATTTAGCTTAACATCACACCTCGTTTTACTGAAGATGCTCAGCTCAAAATTCCTATTGCTCAATTCATTTCAAGCACCAGCCCTCCTTTAGTAGGAAAATGCTCATAGAGGAGCAGCAGAAAGGCATTGGCTGACTCTCTTAGTGAATCCCACCATTGGTGATCCAGCTGAAGGTTACCAGAGCTCCTGGTTTGCTTCCCCACAGACTGAGCTGCTCTTAATGGCATTTTAAATAGAGGATGCATTGGAGTTTTCTAGGAAAGGAAGAAATCTGAGGGGGGAGAAGGGCTGTAAGTAAACATTCCTGACAGCGTGTTTCACCTTGTAATCACAATCAGAGCTGCTGATCTAAGCCAAGGCTCCAACACCATTTGCTCTACATCAGCAGTTTGGTGCAGGTATTTCTACAGGCAATAAGGAAACAGAAATCAATAAAAGTGTTGTTTTCAATTAAAGCTTGAAACCATTGCCTTATTCTTCTATGAACAAATAGACTCCTTAGCCAGACAGTAACTATATAAATGAATCCATTTATATGCAGCAGTAAAAATATCCTTTCCCTCCCCTTATTCCTTTGATTAAAAATCAAAAGGGTACCTTAATTCTGTCTGTCTCTGTCTGAATACGTCAGCTGTTCTGCTCTGCCCGTATGCAAGTGAGAGCTAATTGGAAATGCTTTGCCAGGGATGATTCAAAAACATTCTATCCAAAACCAAATCTTGTGTGTCTGAGGCTGTCCTACACTCAGTTATAATAATGATTTTCCCCTTTGATTTAATCTCCTCCACAATTCTTTGATTCCACTGTAGCATCTTTCAGGCAGTATCAACAATCTACATTTGCTGAAGCTTTTTTACGCTTGCTTTGCTTTCAAATAACAGGAGGTATGGTTTGTTAAAGTTAAATATATACAATAAAAAGGAGAGAGAATGCATAATAAAAAGGAGACAGAATGAACAATAAAAAGGATACACAAAACACAATAAAAAGGAGACAGAATACGCAGCAACAAGGAATTACATAGCGCCTGGAAGAGAACAATTAATGACTGCTGTGAAGTTGAGCAACAGCCACAGAGCTCATCAGCATCCTAACAGGATTTTCCTTTGTAAAGGAAAACCTGAATTAGAAATCAGCGCTTGACATTTCTCCTTGGGGAATAAGAGAGAAAGAGTGACGCTTGACAGATGGCAGGGAAGTGGCAGTACACTCCGCGGAGATGTTCGGATCATTTGTTGACAAGGAGAGTTTAAAAGCTTAAACAAAAATGAGACATTCCTGCTCAAGCATTCAGTCAGCTAAAGCTCAGCTGGGTTTGTGATGGAGGCAGGAAACTGCTACCTAAAGGTTCTGAAGATCTGAAGGAGGAAAGGCCAGCTCTTGGATGAGCACTTCCTTTAAAGTCCAAGTAGTGGAAAACCGATAACACATTGGCGTAACGTTTTCTCTGGGATAAGACTTGAAAGCCAGGACAGGGAATAGGTTGAATAAACGCAGCTTTAGTGCCATAAGAAATTATAGGTTTGCATTTTCCCTAAAGAGTCTTTATTTTTAATCAGGCAGCAGAAACTCTTTAAAGCCTCATTTAAAACCCCATATATTTATAGATCTATACACCAAACCTATATATGTGTACGTACACAAACCATTTTATATATAGATGTGTAGACAAATATAAACCGCATAAATATACTTCTATGTTTCTTTTACTTTCACGCACTGAGAGGGATAGCAGAGCCTAAGTGATGAGGAACAGATTGGAAAGGAAGCTTCTAAAGGTACCAAATGGGATAGGGGACAAACAAAGTAAAGCCAAGCTTCAAAGTCCAGTCCACCTTTTGCAAAGAGGTTTCTCAGAAGTTCAAGGAGACAACATGCCTCCTGCTTTTGTTTGTGCAAGTCAGTTTGCAGACACTTGTAAAGCCCAATCTGACAGGAACAGGTTTGGACCATCCCTGGTTTCCAGTTAGAAGCAAAGTCAATGATCTGAGGTCTTCAAGAGTTGTGTAAAGTTTACTCCTTAGACATTGGATGAATGATTCCTATTTGGTACTGGTTACACATTCCTATGACAGCCATGATAAAGCTGAGCTGACCACTACCAAGACAACACTTGATGTCCAGAAACTGTCTCAGGAGATGAAAAATACAAGCAGGCAATTACAAGCAATGGTTTCTTACAGTCTGAGAAGCCACCAGTCAAGTGAAACCCAGCAAACAGCTATGAGTGGCTATAGTCCATGTCAATTAGCTTGCCTTGGCTCAGATCATGCATCTGGTCAGATAAGACAACTTCTCATTTAACCCAGTGCCACCATTTGCAGTCATTTTATGGATGATGAGTCTCCTACTGCACCCAAGTTTGCTCTAGGAACTGCTCAAACTACTGAGCCAGGCCTCTTCTACAGCATCTGCAGTCAATGATCTGCTATGACCATGTGTAAGAGCACCATCTGGTGACTCTTCCTACAACAGGAGCATCCCTCTTGCAACCTGTGTGCAATAAGCGGAAATGGAGCCTTCAGAACCAGAAGCTGCAGAATGGGCCATTTTACACAGCTCATCAGCTATTCCCTTATGAGTTTCTTCTACTCTTTGCCCTAAAATACTGCATTTTTATTCCAGGGACTGCCTTATTTCTAACTTCATAAGGATGTGGTGAAGACAGGAAAAGGCTTAAAAGATGAAGCCAAACACTGCGCATCTTCTGTTTTCTGATTCTCTCATTGATAGTACCTAGACAGAGGATTCTGCCTTTTATTTTCTGCAAGTTTTTCTCCTTCGAACCTACTTTTCCAATTATTTTCTCTTTGTTAGAAATGAAACAGAGACAGCTCATTCACAGAGCTGCAGGTGTTTCTGTTCTGGTGGAGTCAGTACAACCCAAGGCCCAGGAGGGGGAACAGCCACCAAGGGGACAGTTTGTAGGGTGGGCTGCATGAAAAAGGACAGGTCATAAAGAAGTGGGTACATTTACAGCACGGAAGAACAGATTCTGATCCCCTGTTCTTGTGGCTCAGCACAAAGTTAGAACAGGGGGGTGCTGCTAATGGAAAATCGCCGCTGTTTTCACCGCATCCCATCAAGGTGGCAAACACCAGCCTGCTTTTCAGCAGCACCATCAAAGGAAGAAAGCTGCGAGTATCTCTTGGCACTGACAGGATGCTGTGCCTGTGTTTACTGCAGGGAGAATGACTCTCTGTCAGCACTAAGTCTCCAGCAGGAGTGACAACCATTTAGGGGCTGATTTGTGTCATTAAATGTGGCTTGCAGGCTCCCTAAGCTACTTTTGGTTGCAATTTATGCCATGTTGTCTTTCAAGAGGTATGGGAATGGGTGAGGGAAGGAGGGAGTGCAGTGGGTTGTCTATTTCCAAACCTCTCTAACAGTGTTTGGGCAGTGGCAAGTTACTGCAGGCTTAAGGATTCACCTGGGGAAGCATGGAGAGTGAGGAAAAAACCCCAAATCTGCTCTTCATTACAATGTACAGGCCTCCGATGTCCCTTATGTTCCTTTGAGCATCTGCACATAGCAATGAACAGGCAACAGCTCTCAGTGGGAAATGAGCTCCTTTTCAGCACAGCAACACACATGAATTCTCACACACTCTGCTGGATCCCTATTTTCATATCACTGTTGTGTTACCTTTTCAGAGCTAACAGTACGAATTTGTCCAGGGTTTCCCCTCTGGAATTGCAAAGGAGCACTGTAAATCCCACTGCAAATATACTTTCTGACTGACAGCTTAAAACCCCCCTATATTCTCGAGTTGTCCCCTCATCAAATATTAATCCCTTACCTTGGGAAACAGAGGTTGTGGTAGTGCTCAGATGCTCAAGTCATAGTGGCTGGCACAACACTTCCTTAACAAGAGCTTGACTTTGATCAAGGGCAAACAAAACAGGAAGGCACAGCAAGCTGCTGTTTGAGATGGTTTTCATTATTTTTGGGTCTGGGCTCTGGCTCTCCCCCTGAAGCAGCAAACCAGTGCGGGGTTTGCTGGAACAACAGTCTTCCCATGTCATCTGGACTGGCACAGGCATTGCACTTGTCATCAGGATAACAAGGCTCTCCTCCTTTGGATAGAAAGACACCAATATAACAGGGAGAAGTGGAAAGGGTGAAACAGCCTAAGCAGGACCCCCTTGGCTTTGTTTTAAGCAATGATCACTGTAAGGCAGCATCTCCTGTTGCTCCTTTGTGACCAGCCAAAATCCACTTGGTTACAGCAGTGGGAGAGTTGGCTGTGTCCTGACCACAGGTGTCAGATGCCATCAATGCCCACTTGAGTCTTTGCCATCTATTGGGCAGCTTATTTGTTCTGACAAGAGATGAAGATGTTTCCCCATGGTGAGCAGGTCCTTAAAATAGGCATTTTTCCATGTAACTATGGGAAAAGTTAAGATGAGTTGAAACGACTGATCTGATTTGGGGAAGGTGGTTGATCGTGTTTCATTGCATGACACATTTGAGCCTTGGTGCAGTGATATAGTTTTATGAATCATGTTCCCACGGGATATGAAGGAGTTGCACCAGTTTTATGTAACAATATCATTTGAACAATAAATCCCCCCCTCCACTTCACCTGGCTGGCTCTACAGATCCCTGCAAGCATTGGACCTGCTGGGGTTTGTGCATTTTGGGGGGGTCGTTTGGATTCATCTGCACATACAATTAGGAGGGCTGATGTCAACAGGAGTTATTCTTAGCAGAGGGCAGGCAGGCTGGGATTTTAAAGGAATACAATGTTATACAGGATTCATGTCAATCAAAAGCTTCAATTCCAGTCTTGGAAATGAAAAGGCAGCAGATAATTGGTTTTTAGTTGTCAAATGACAGGTAGGGTTGTACAGTGGTGAAGGGCAGAACAAAGAGCTGCTGGGCTATCTCAGCAGCCCCAAGTTTCTGCTCATTGATGGTGCTGACATGCCATGGACAGAAATCCAAGGGCAAGTAAGCCCTGTGAAGGGAAGATGCATCAGGGGGATGCAAGTTGTGAGGTCCGTGGTACCGCGAGTGCTGACATGTGATGGATGGGCAAGAAGTTCAAGTAAGTGCAATGATGGATTATGAAAGCTGCCTTGACTGCAGGAAGAAGAATTGCTCAGGTGCTGAAAGGAGAAATATCCAGGATGCCACAGGGAATTAAACCCTCTATTTGTGTCACTGGAGCCAAGCCAAAAGACTGTGTTTAGGATCTGCATGTCAGAGATGCTGCATTGTCCAATTTCTTTTCTGTCTCCTCAATGGTGATTGATTTACTGACCTTGAGTCTAACACCTCACCTTATGAGCAGCACGCAGCCTTCCCTGGCTCACTATTCTTCATCCAGGTTCTGTTCTTTAAGATACTTTTTCATACATAATCCAGGAATCTCATTTTAACTCAGCACAAAATAAGCTTGATGCTACCGTCAATGTAACAGGGGCTGATGTAGGTGGTAAGATTCACCTTGGCAGGAGAGTAAGAAACACCTCCATTTAGGTCTCAAGAGCTGAGAGAGGGCTTTGCTGGCCTGGGCAATGAGAAAATACTTAAGGAAAGAGCCTCCTGTGTAAAATCAGCCTTTTGTCACTTCAGAGGGTTCAGCCACCCCAAAGGGTTTGCTGCCAGCCCTACTGTGAGCACCATGGAGGGAGAGCACCTCTCTGTTCCCATTCTGAAAGCAGGTGGGAATTGTCTGGCTTTCACATCCCAATGCAGAGCCCTGAAACAGCAGGTCAAAAATAGCTGGTAGCCAGTTCTACTTACAGACCAGGCTATAGAGAGGCTGGACTTGTCAGGTTGTCTCTGCTGAAACCTTGGGTCCTTGTACTCCCCAACACAGCTTTTTGCCTGCCTGGTATACTCATCACTTTGCAATCTCCTCTCCGCTCAGTTGCTCTCCCTTGCTTTCCTTTCCCTCTCCCCATCTTTCCTGACATTCCCTCCCAACCCCCTCATCTCCCTTTTCCTCTCATCTCAAATCGTCCTTCCTTTCATTTCCTGATCACTCTAAATCCTTTCTGACGTCTGAGCTTTTGTTCTGCTCCCTTCTCGCCCCTGCTGGGACCCACTCAGACTTTCTGTTTACACGCAAGCCTGTACGAATTCAGTGTCTGACAAAGCGTGGAAAAAAGCCCCTCTGAGACCCGCTTCCCTTTTGCGGCACACACTGTCCTTTACGCCAAAATAATGACTCAGCACTGCTGGGGGAGAAGGGCTTTATTTACTCCTCAAGTGGAAGAGGGATGCAGATGAGCCGCCCAGGCTTTGGGCTGAAGCCTTGCCTAGAAGATGATGCTAGCGAAAGAAAACAGCAGCGAGGCAGGGAGATAAGGAGGAGAAATAATCCAACAACATAAACTGAGCTTTTGGCTTTGCTTCCCTTTGCCTGGATGGACCAGAGGCCACGCAAGCAACCTTTCTATAGAGCTCTTGCCCACCACACACATGCAAAGAAGGTCCTAAGGGTTGGCTTGTTCCCTTTGTGCGACTTGAAGCATAATCCCATTATAAAAAGAAATTGGTGCATTTGGAGCTTTCAGCCAAGTGTTCTTGAATGGTCACTCATCACCTTGACTCCAGCATCCTTGATCAGACACTTTATGCCATGGCATTTTACCTTGAGGACAATCAGCTGCATCTTTCACCATTGCCCACTTGAGCTGCCTGCCAGTTTCTCTCTGACTCACAGCATTTTATTTCAAGCTAAAGGTGGCGGGAAGTATTTATCCTTTTTTGGGGAAAACTAGAAGTTTAGGGCAAAAAATGTAATAATTTTATATTTATCTGCCATCCCCTTCTGCCCCAGCTCCCCCTAAGAACTGGATCGTGACACTTGGTTCAATTGGGAAGCTGTTGAAGAGCACCTATAGCAACCAGAATTCGCACAAGAGACGGAACAGAAAGGTGACCTTGCAGACAACGAGGTGATAACGCTTCAAATGCCCTCTGCAACGCCTTAATGGGCAGAATTAACACCCACCATGGCTTCAACCGCCGGGCTGGGACGGGGCCAACCCCGACCCTCCGGGAAGATGACAGAGCAAGGCCCGTGAGACAGTGCAGAGAAACTGGATGAGAAAACGCATTTAAGCCCCTCCAAGAAAACTGCAATTGTGTGGGAATGAAGGCGGGAGGGATGCGTTAGCCCCGGGCAGCCCCAGAGCCGGGATTTAAGGGCATTGAATTGAGCCTGGTTGGAAAAATAGATAACGCTAGGAGGAAGGAGCGTGTTTTAGCTACTCCAGCGCCTGTCGCTAGAATGGGGCCACCAGCCCCTTTTCTCAGAACTGCAAGAAATCAAGCCAAACTAATAGTAAATGCCCCAAAGCGGCAGCTTACCTGGATCTGGGTGATGAAGGCCCATACATTTGGATTCCAATCGGTCCTCAGGGTCTATCGGCAGGGGAGCACACATTTCCATATGAAGACAGCAGGATGCCAAGAACTGGGTGTACACAAACTCGCACTGGGATGAAAAATCACAGTGAATATATTCAACGCCTCGTGTAATCCTTCAGCCCCAGCACCTCGAAAGTCACGGCTGCTTTGAAGGAGAAAACCACCTCCAGGACCCGCCCTGTGTAACACACCTGTCCGGAAACCCGGCGGGAGGTGGTGCTCATTGATTGATTATCGGCACCTGAACACCGATGCAGCCTCACCAACATCGGCTCTGCCGCACGCTGTAAACTTCACAGCTACTTTGCAAGTCCTGAGTGGTTCCCTTGGAGGCAGAGGATAAAGAGATGTATTTAGTCAACTTTACTTGCGACCTCATCAACAACAAGGCCACAGCTTTTGTCTTAACTAAGCACAGCGCTTTGATTTACACCATGTACCAAATCACTGCGCTAGGACTAAATCACAGTGGAACTGCTCTCTATCTATTCGAGCATAGAATATGAGCCCATTGAAACAGAAACAGAGTCAAACTTGATATTAACACATGCATTGTATGGGAGCAATAAGGATTTATTTGTGAGAGTAACACATTCAAAGCCCAATACATTTACCTCGACACTGAACAGAATGCCTGTCATTTTGAAATACATCTCAATGAAACCCCTGAAAAGATACTTGCACATATCGGGAAATGATGTGTTTGTATAGGAACCCATTGTGATCTCTTCTGTTAAAAGAAGCAGTAAACCCCCTTGTTGTCATGGATTTGAAAATCACAAAACCACCTACTCATCTCTTGCGCTATTTAGCTGCTTTTGGCATCCTTTAAAGATGGATTGCCCTAACCTGTCACCAGCAGGAAAAGGGAAAAAGCCCTACTGGAGTTTCCTGGAAGCCCTGCATGGGGATATACTAGGAACAAGCTGATTTTACTCGCACAAGATAATAATAAGCCTGTGGGAGGAGGCGATTAGCAGAACAGATTCCACAGGCGCCTTGTTGAGTCTAATCTGTCTGTTGTCATTCTGCTGCTGCTGTTAGGTCTAAACAGCCAGGGAGCGAAGTAGCCCCGAATTTCTGTGGGGTTTATGTCAATCTTCTTCTGACATTTCATTTCAGTAGTGTGGTTTCTATTTATTTAAGGTACAGCGTTGTGTCTGGGCTGGGTTGTGGATAATCTCCGTTTAGAGCTTTTTGATCCATTTTCCTAACAGATTATTTTAATCTCTTCTTCCCTTCCCCCAGCCCACCTCAGCGCACCAAAGGACAATTATTTATCCTCTCGGCTCACCTCGCTTCCACGAGGCCACTGTTTAATACTGGCCAGATGCTAGAGGCAGAGGAGTTGGGATCAGGTTTTCTGCAAGGGATGCAACATGGTACAGCAGCATCAGTTTGAGACAAAAGGACTAAATCCCTATTTACTTAAATTTACTTAATTTTACTTTAATTTTACTTTAATGACTTTAATTAAATTTACTTAAACTATTGTCAAACACAGTTTTCTCACTGGTCTGTACCCTAAGCCAGGCACAGTTTTGAGCAGTCCTTGGGATGCTTTGGTTTGCTGTGTAAGGCTGTTCTGCCAATGAGTGCGCAAACCCTTCAGCCAATGCCAGGCAGGTCCCTAGCACCCAGCATCATCTCCACTGCCTACATTTTGCCTGCAAAAGAAGGCAACAGTGAAGACCTCCTGCCTCTTCAGCTGCTCTGTTTGAACAGCAACGAGTTTGTTCTGGAAGAAATGGCCATATTCATATTCACAAGCCCTAAACTGTCCCAAAATGACAGTCAAGTGTTATTTCCTTCAAAGGCTGCTCTAAAGCCACACACTGGAAATGGCTGTTTGGTGTTCAAGATGATAATTAGAGTGAATGTCACCAATCTTAAAGCCAGAAAGCATCTCCAGGCTGATAAAGGGAACTGGAAATCCCATCAAAAATATGATTCTGATTATTTTCTTTTCCCTTTCTCTGGCTTTTGTCTTTAGCAAATCTCCCCTTCTTACCCCGTCCTGGAGGGTAATTTGTCTCTTCATGGCTTGTGGAGGCTACTTGAAAAGCTTCAATTAGTGAAGAAAGGCTCTGGCCCTGTATTTGCAGCACTTCCATTGCCTGGTTTTGCTGAACCTCTCTCTTCATGGAGATTACACACTAATCTTAATGAGGAAGTGGAAGAGGAAGAGGGAGGCTTTTTAGCCTGCATTATTCAACTTTGATCCTACTCATTCCCTTTCATTCTGGAAGAAAAACATTTCAAAGGCTTCCAGGAGCCTTAGTCTAATGGCGTTGACCAGAGGCACTGTCAGGCTTGCTGGAGAAGAGAAAAATGCACTGATACTGCAGTTTCTCATCGAGTGTAATAATGCACTTCTGAGCAGCCAGCTCTGATTAGACGTATTTTGAAGGTTATATGATTTTCCTTGAGTGGTTCTCATTTAAAAATCTATAATGCATCTCATTGTATAGTTTGATTAACATTTTAGCCAGTGAAAGAAAGATTGATGATATCTTCCTTTAGGTTTCACAGGCAGTTATTAAACACATTAAACACACTAAATAAACCTCAGGCACTTTATCCTCTAAAAAGAGTAGGGATTCCACAGCCAACCTTCCTTCCTTCTGGTGTGGCACTGACATGTTGAGTGGGTTGACTTACAAGGTGCTTTGAGCTTGTCTCATCCTGCTCATTAATATCTGTTTAAGGAGTATCACAGGTGCAACCAGATTGACTTTTGAAAGGGCCAGAGGAAATGAGGTAGGGGAAGGGAAGTCATTCTGACACTTCTTAATAATAAATAATTCAGCATTATAGATATATCACATGAGTGAGGAAACCAGCTCCCCAGGCTGTCCAAAATGTAGAAGAACTTACAACTTATAAACCTGGCCAAAATGGCGCAACAACATCCTCCAGGGACGGGCTAGTACCAGTTTTTGATCAAGGGATGCTCGAGCAGGTCCAGAGGCTGGGAAAGAAGCCAGGAACAGCCATCTGAAGGGTTAGATGAGGATCCTGTTTATAGGAGTGTTCTGGTAGCAAATGAAACATAAACCCTGCCCGGTCAGGGCTGAGGGCAGAGCCTGCCCAGGAGGGGCTGTGCAAAAGCCTGAGCCCCCTAGGATGCTGTCAGTGAGTCCTCAACTGAGCAGCATCATCTCCCACCCCTGCAGCTCCTGCATCCATTGCCAGCCATAATGAACAGAATATCACATGAATACATTCATTCTACCTGTAGAGCCTGGTCTGATTTGTCTGACATCTTGAAAAACCAGTCAGATGCATTTAACAAAGAGCTTCCATTGGTGTTTCAAAGGACCTAGGTTGCATGAATCACAAATCTCTTTCAAAAGTAGCCTGAGATTTGTCTTACTTTCTTTTTTCTTTCAACAATACTCAACAAGAGCAGGAGAGAGGAGAAGAATCTCGAGGTTGTGCTGAATTTTGCATTCGTTCCTGTAATACATTTCAAACTGTAGCAGGAGTGATTTTATACTTAGAAAGGGGCAGCGATGAGTGATTCTAAATGTAGCCCAGCCCAAGATGGACAGCTTGGCTAAACTGGACAAATTTAGACTCTAGAACTCACTCCTGAGTTTAAATTCAGTGCACATTTGGGGGAAGGGCCCTGCTCACCCAGTGGTGCTCCTTGCTCCAAGCACTGAGCATGTTTCTCTAGTTTATTTTAATAGGATGCTTTTTCCCCCTGCTGAATGAGGCACATCCAAACCAGGTTTATATCTGACTATATTATTCAGCTCCTTCAGCACAGGACGCTCTTCCTCTCCCCTTCATCCCTAAATGCCTCATTAGCCTCTCATTGTATTTTGCTTCTTAACTGGCTTCCAATTCTCTTGGAAGTATCGTTTTGATTCACCTCAACTACCACAACCCCTCTTCTGTGTCACACCAGGCAGAGGTAGGGCCAGATCATCAAAGGGATACAAATCAGCATCATTCCAGTGAAAATGAGGAAATCCAGCTGCTTTTTGACAACCTGGGGATGTGAGTGAAAGATCCTGCCGGAGCCAAATGAGGTTCTGATGCCCCTTAGATTGTGCATGTCAAAGTGACTCAGCCTGTGGAGGTGGGAGCAGCCACTGGGTGCAAATAGAATGCTGCTTTTTGTTTTCTTTGCTTGAGATGAAAGAATGATCCTTTTCAGTATCTTTTTCCCCTCATATTATAACTCTTCTTCCCATAATGATTCTTCCTTCTAGGTGTCAATAGGGGCATCCTTCACAAAACACCCATCACAAGGATTCCAGTTAACTGTTCCATGCAAATCCTTATAAGCTAAAGAAGCCAGTCACTGAATGGTTTTAATTCTGTTTTGCTTTTTCCTATTATGGGTTGGTCAGTACTTTGGGGTGTTGTTGATAAGCTAATTGCTGATTAGGACTCTAATCACGTGCCCCCCGGAATGAAAAGGAAATGCCAAGGAGAAGTGAAATACAGATTTAATACTTCTGAAGGAGAAAGTGGCTGCAGTGATTGCAGCATCCCTGTGGAAGTGCCTAAGTGTGTGGTGGCAGGGACTGTCAGGCAGGGACAGGGATGGGAACGAAGACACGGATGGGAACAAGGATGGGGACAATCCCTTTGCTGCCATCAGTTGAGGCAGATCCCGCTTTCCCTCCTGACCAGCTTTGGCTGCAGGCGCAGGAAAGGCAGAGATGGTTTTGCTGCATGAAACTGTTACCACTTCTCTTTGAAGTGTTCAGTGAATATAATCTTGTTTTTCCAGACTCTTATCAACCTCGCATAAACCAAAGGCTGGCAAACATTTCAACCCTGCTTGGGAAGGTGTGAGGGGAAGATTAATACATCTCCCTTTCAGCCCTAAGATGGGTCCTGCCTCACTTTTATAAGCCAGGATTCGGGGTTTTGTGCTATAGAACACTTCTTGACTCAGTGCATGACTCTAACCCATGGATTTAGAATCACAGACTGGTTTGGATTGGAAAGGACCTTACGATCATCCAGTTCCAGCCCCCTGCCATGGGCAGGGATGAAAACCAGGGTCTCTGAAAGTCTGACCTCTACCAGCAAATCACAGCCTTCTTCTGGGCCAACTTGAATGGTCAGGACCAAATGCCATGATTTGAAGGCAATAAGCACACCCCATCCTCTTTCCCATTGGTTGCAGTGACTGTGGTGGAAACCAAAGAGATGTGCTCAGCTAAAACACTGCAACCAGGTGGTCCCTACCTCTAAGAAGAGAGAAAGCTGCTCTGAGTCAAGACAGAGCACAGCAAGGCAAGTACTTTGCCTTGGACTTGTTCACAAGGTGGAGGTGATCTTTATATTTCTATGGTCTCTGACACTGTAAAAATGGCTGTGAATTAAAAAAACCCACACTGTTTTGGGTTTTTCAGCATGTGTTTAAGGAAAGATGTGCAAGGTGGTGGCAACATCCAGGCATCTGTAGCTATGAGGGATGGAGAGGCACTGACAGCAGCTGAAGCCCAGTGATAACAAAGCCCCATTTGGGATCTGCTGTTGATGGGGGCCATTGGTGACTGAAAGCTTCATCAGGGATATCAGCACCATTCCTCCAAATAAAGGGAGGAACAAGCACAAAGGCCTGGGAGCTGCCTGTCTGCAACAGATAACTCTTCTGTTAGATTGCTCTGCATGACCAGACAAGGCTTAAAGGATAAGCATAGAGGCTCTGTATTCAGGTAACTTTATGCACATTCAAAACCAGGGAAGGCAGTGGTATCAGCCAGTGGCTTTCTCCAAGCTCTCAATGTAGGCAGATTTTCTCTTCCATACACTTGCATTTTAATGGATGAAGGAGGGTATCTGTGCATTTGAACAGCTTATTCAAGCAAACCTACTGCCTTCTTTTTCTGCCCTCTCCCACCCAGAATACCTCAGCATCTCACAGCTGAAGGGTGGATGGAGAAAAACTGCTGTTTTCCTCACACAGCGAACTGAGAAAGAGCCCCCAATCCCGAATCCTACCTTGTGGGTTATTCTTACTGTGTATGCTTTTAATAAGAGCAAAATTGGACCTAGAAATCAGGCTACATTCACGCTTAACGCAGCATGAAATCCTCCAGTCCGTACTACATCTCTGGAGATTTGGGTTGCTTGTATGCAAGATCTGGCTTTCAGTTCTGGCTCCTGATTTCAATTTCCCATCATATACAGGTGCTTGGCTTGGGAGCCTGTGCTGCTGCTGGTCCTGAATGCTAATTCCAACCAAGCTGTATGAAATAGCTATTGTATACGTGATAAGGAAGCGCTGGGAGCTAGCGTCAGAGTCTCAGCTGATTGCAAACTGATATTCCTCCCTTGTTTAAGTGGAAAATTAGATGGAAAAAATCATTAAAATATGGTAGAGATTTTCTTCAAGCTCTTCTGAGCGCTGCAGTTTCTCAATGCATTCAAATAAGGTCTGTATTCCCTATGCCCTTGTAATACAGAGCAACTGTCAAAAAGTACATAAGTAACTGCTATCTATTCTCTGTTCTATTGTAATTAAGGCACCAGGAATGTTTATGGGATTTGAGCCCTTGCATTTAATGAGTGTTGGGCTTGTGCCTCCATTTTAATCAGGTGAGGGACCAGTTATAATTAATGTCGGACGTTGGATGCGCATGGCTGCTTATAGAGTTAATGAAGATGGATTCCTTCCCCAGAATAGATTACAAGGGTCCTGCAAC
Organism: Psittacus erithacus; assembly: GCA_009867235.2. NCBI lineage: Eukaryota > Metazoa > Chordata > Aves > Psittaciformes > Psittacidae > Psittacus > Psittacus erithacus. The sequence goes on from WYDI02040659.1 coordinate 28,396, forward strand.
CATTGATTCGAAGTGAGTAAATCACTGCAGAAAGTCAAGAAGCGCTGCAAGATGCCAGAACTCTGAAGACCAGAAAGAACTGCACCTGCTGAGGATGCTCTTATGGTGAGAAATTAGTAGGAGACCAGTGAGATGTTCTTGCTTTCGACTGACATTGGGCTGAGAGTCTGGAAGGCGAAAGAGTGCAAGAGATGAGTCTTGGGTAGCACCAACCATTTGGAACTCTGATGAGCCAATTTGTCCCAGGCATAAGGATACTCGAGGCTTCGCTGTGCACACCTCCCATCCATCACACCCACCAGCATGTCTGTGTCTGTATCCTCAGACACAAACTCAGTTCTCACTTGTCACAGTCTTCCTTCTTCTTGTGTCCCTCCTGCCCTTCATCTGCCCTATTATGTATTGTTCTGTACCTCCATGCATCTCCAACTGCAAAATACAGCACTATTTCTTAGTTTTCAGGCAAATCACATCTATTATGTATCTGCACCTTTTTGCTCAGTGGTAGATGATGCTAGTTAGGAGTTCTTGGATGCAGAATAATACAAATACTAACTGAGTGAGAAAGAAATGGGAAAATAGGGCAATGTGAAAGATGGATAAATTCCACAAGGGCAGGGATTTCAGGACATGGCTGGCTTCATCGAGTGCTTCAAGCTGGAGCTTGAATGAGAGACTTCCAGAAGTCTTTTCCAGACAATACTGCTATAATCTGGTGATTACTAATGAAGTTAGAACACTCTGAATTTGACTAGTTTTAGAACAGAGCAGTTGGATGAACAAACCTACATCTCCTGAGACTCGTGTCTGAATTGCATTGGAAGAAATATCCTAGCTGTTTCATCTGTTGTAAGGCAACTCTGCAGCCCCAAGAAGCTTCCAAGGGACAAGCTCATAGATGGAGACAGACATGGCAATATCCCCTTTTAATTTACAGATGAAGTCTAGGATTCTGAGTTAACAGAAGGGGTTGCAACACTGCATTTTAGGCTGAGAAACCAGGTCTGAAGACACCTGAGACCTTTCTGGACTCTTCTGGCCAGCTCTGAAGTGCTGTGGATGCTGTGTTGATGCCAGCAGCCAGTACAAGTGGAGTGGAAATTTCAGTGTGTTGGTGCCTTTTGGATATTTTAGGGCTGGATATTGTCTGTCTGTCAAAAGATTTTCTCTTCTGCTCACAATGGATGAATTCTGGCTTTTGGGATTCTCTCTGAGAACAGACCTGTCAGCTGTAATGCTGGGAAAGGATTTGAATGCAATCACTCTCAGCGTGACAAAATGACTGTATGCTCATTATCAGAGCCTGAAATCACACCATATTGTGGTACTCAGGACAGTAAAGTATCTCCTTCCCTTAGCTGTCTGGCTGAATTACATCATTTGTACCCAGATGCTCTCACGGTGGATCAGACTGCGCTGGTGCAAAAAAACCTGAATGAAAGCTCCCAAACCAAGGTTTACTGCCACAGACTATCTCCTACTGCCAAATTCAGTGCTGTAAAAGGAAACAGCACTGGCTTTTCCTAAGATCCTGACATCTGCATTGATTTTTGCATCATTTGCCTTATCTCATGTTGTATAGAGAGAAAAATTGAAGGACTGAGGGGAGAACCCTGATTTGTTTCCATAACCCAAGCCTCCACATCAGCATGGACTGGTCCAGGGTGCCAGCTAATATGATCACATTAGATTGACTTAATAGGAGAAGCTTAAGCAAATATATTTCACTGTCCAAAGGGATAAAAGCATGTATAAGGTTTTCTGCTCTGCTCATCTGGCAAACTTAAACTTGTCGTGCCATAACATGATTTAGTTTGTGCGCTTACATGATTTGGCAGAAAACCTGAAAAGGCAGAGTCTAGCACTTGTGGATGAGTGTATGCAGTTTAGATAACTGAGTGCTGTCTCTGCTTCCCTAAGAACAGCCACCATGGGGTCGTGATCAGAGTCAGCTTTGGGTCTACACTTCAGAGCCCTCATGTAGCCCATGGAGGCTGTGAAGTCTCTGGCCTCAGGAACATTGAAAACCTCATTGCAAAAGGGCCTGAACAACTTGGTCTGACTTCAAAGCTAGGTCTAACGTCATGGTCTTCTCTGCTAGAGGAGGAGGGTTGGAGCAGGAGACACCCAGAGGTCTCCTCCAGCTTCAGCGCCTCTGCATTGCGTCTCATGGGGAAAATGAGCTGTGTTTTCCTTGGACAAAACACTCATTTCAGCACTTCAGTAGTTACACAGCCAGGGTCTGTGTAAATTACTTCAGGAGAGGTTGCCAAGGGATGAAATCCCTTCTTCCCCCTGAGTATATTGGAATTGATTCATTTTCATGAGGAATGCGCTCACACTTGGCATTAAGCCCTTTCACTTCTCCTTCAGTCTGCACTGAGCACCCACACCAAAAGTTGCTTTTTTCCCCCAATGTTTTTTTCTTTTACATGAGTTTCTGTGCAGGTCTGCAACAACAGAGGGACCTGAGAGCTACAATGAGTTATTGCAGCCAACACCCCTGCAAAGGGAGTGCTGAAATACCCTTTAACATCCCATCTTGCAAATCAGTCTTCATACTACAAGCAAACATGGTTGGCTATGTGCAGTCAAACCCTTATTTTCACATATAAACTGAATGTAGCTGGTGTATATGAACCTGGGAATATGCTGTCCCTTTGACAGCTTCACATTCCAGGATATTCCCACACTGAACAGGATGTGATGCCATATTTCAGGTTTCACTTAAACTTCCAAACCAGAGAAGAGTTTTCAGCATAAATCCATGGATATTAGCTGGTAGTAGCACAGCACCCACACTCCCTATCACTTATTTGACCAGAATTGTTGGAAGACCCTGATACAAAGAATCCTCAATGTTCTCTTATTTCTACTTTATTCTTGTGGTGCTCTGTTTTTAAGCAAGGGACATTATGTCTCTTTGATCATTTACATTATATTTTAATCTTATTGGAGGATATAATGCTTGGTAGAAGCAGTTCATGTTGAATCACCTTCTGTTCTTACATGCCTTTGAGAAAACAGAATGATTTGATTACAGCAACCAAGCCACAGAACAAGGAAGAAAGCAAAGAGATTAGGAATAGGGAGCGTGCCAGAAATGGTTCTTTTCCCCAGGCACCGGTTTATAAGGACTGAGTTTTCCTTGTTGGGATGAATCTTGGCAGCACCCAGAGGGCAGCAGCATCCCTTTACTGTGGTGTGTCAAGAACTGCACACCTTGAGGACATGGGAAAAGCTTCCAGGGACAACCTGGTGTCTCCAATGCTCCTACAAAATTACACGGAGCCTCTATAGCTGCAGAGGAGGTGGCAACGGAGTTAAGGAAACGCAAACTCATTTCAAATGCAAATACCAAGGCAACAGTTTGCATTGAAAATTAGCAGCTCTGAATGTCAGGGGAAGAGTTTTACAGGCTTCATCTGCCTTCTTTCAGGCAAGGTGCACGAATGTGGGCAGGCTGCTATTTCCAGAGATTGGGCTGGAAAGAGAAAAGTGGGCTGGAAAGGGTCTCTAATAGTTTCTATGGGAGCAGTGAGCTGGTGGAGCTCCAATCTTTGCAAGGATCCAAGGTGGGTAGGAGGTCCCAAAGAAGGACTGCAACAGCAGAAATCAACAGAGGATGGTCCAAGCTTATGGAGAGAGTGAGGGGATGATTTGAGAATTGGCTTCAGGCTTGCTGAAAAGCAGCAGCAAAGAGATGTCTGGCAGTGCTGGAAGGCTGAGGACTGAAAAACAGGAGGACAAGCACCAGTGATGGACCAGGATTGGCTTTGCTCTGGAAGAGTTCAAGGGTCTTATCTCAACTTGTGAGCTGAAACTTCTCCCTCACGTGCCGTAAAATCTCTTCCACTCTTTTTTAGCAGCAGGATTTTCAGGTTAGAAAAGAAATGAACACAGCTTTCAAATGAAACAGAAGCTGATGTTATCCCAACAGTTTCAGCCGTCACTTGCCAAGTTCTGCTCTGGCACAAATGGGTCTCTTCCATCTGGTGCGTATTTCCAGCTCTCTAAATTGAAGTTTTGTCCATGTGATCCGTTTGCTGAAACAGGAAACTTCATTGGTCATTTCTAGCAGCTTTCTCCACCTCTGTGCCCCTCTGCTTCTTCACTGTGCAGGAGATAATGAGCTTTCTTCGGCCACCAGTGTAGGCTGCTGTGTGGTGGTTGCACTGAGTGCATGGGCTGGGGCCCCATAGATGCCCCTGGGTACCACTTTAGAAACTACAACCCTAAGTGGAACAGCATCTCCAGCACATAAAGAAACCGAGATTCAAGATGGTTCATCCTCCAAGACTCTGTGCTTGGATCTGGAAGAAGGGATTTAGACCTTTTAAAATGGTACCCAATTTCTGTTTCTTTTAGTTTGGTACCTTGGCCACTATTGCAGCTCATAATGGCTTCAACTGTTGTTACTACAGACATTTACCCACATATATTTCTTTACAGAAAGGCAAACTTTCATAGAACTTTTCTTAAGAAGAAATTTCTACTGAAGAAAGACCGGAGGCACTGGATAACAGTTTCTTTAAACTGTGCAATTAAAACTAAAGTGTCCAAAAGCTTAAAACCAAAGCAGATGTTAGCTCCAAATCTAAACCAATTATTTTTAATATCTCCTCTTGATAGACTTATGCTAATGCACTCTTTTATTATCATGAACAATTGTAGCTTGTGCTGTGGTTTAACAGTCTCATTACAGAGATAACACTTGTTTTGTGGGCCTGTGATAAGCGCAGGCTTTTAGTTCACGCAGCAAATAGTAGCATGACAGAGACAGGGCAAGGGGTTGCATCTGCTGCTCTACAGAGGGCAAAATCCAGGAGCTCTCAACATCTGAAAAAGCAATCAGAGTTTCTCTCTGTCTCATCTACATAGGGAATTAATGAGAAATTAATGAGTGTCTTCAGCAAAGTATTTCTATGTAGACCCCAAAGAAACTTGCTCGGCTGTGCCTACAGCTGGTGCCTGGGGATACTAGGACAAAGAGATTGAGGATATTTATCTATGTTCTGTGCCCTTTTTACTGCTCCAAGAGGGACATACACTGGAGAAGGTCTCTTTCAGAGGTGACGAGCAGGCTGTGATGCTGTTCTGTTGGCTTTGGATCTCTGAGCAGGCACCTCATTAAATGCTTTTGAAACATCCTTGCAAAGAAAGCAGATCCATGTAACAACCCCCAGCCAAGGGGAAAATGTCTGTGCCTGGGAGGGAGAGGTCATGGCTCAGTTTGGAGCTTTCTTTCCAAGCTCTCTGGCTGCCTGCCCACGAAAAGCAAAGCTCGGGGTTTTGCCTTGTTTTGCCAACATTACTACAGATACTTTAGCCAAAGGCAAGGGAGCAGAACCTCTTCTTTCCTCTGCAGAAATTGCTCTTTTTTTCCTGCTTAACACAAATAAAGCCTTGGACAAAAATGAAAAGGGTTCACAAGAGCAAGAATTTCCAGAAATCAGCTGCCGATTTCGTTAGCCACCACATCTATGAGATGCCGGGAAATGTACCTGGCTGCACCCTAATGCAATGCCCATCACCAGAAAGGTTTCTTAAAACCTTTTCCAAAACCATGTGAGCAAAATCTGTGTATTGCCTTCAGCAGAATCCGGCTGTATCAGATGCTCCCACTAGATCACCAATCCATGCACATGTCTAGTGAAGCTCTTCATATACCACTATCTACCAGGGATGTACTTAGTTTGCTTAGTGGGATGTGGCCAGTACTTGGGAGCATCTTCATTGCTGTCCCACAAGCCACATGTGGCATTGCACAGTGTCCCTGCACAAAGCCCAGTTGTGTGGCTCCTAAGAAGGATGCTGAGCATCCCATACGATGTGGATTAGAGGAACGCATCTAGGAAGGGATAATGGGGACCTTATCAGCTCTTATAGATGTGAGCAGCTCCAATGGAGATGCACCCATTGGCCAGCAGACAACAGAGAACCACATTCAGACAAACCAGCACCAGTGAACCTCTGTCCGAAGGGATGAATAGGACAAACAGATCACTGTATGCCCTGTGGAATAAGTATTCTTCTGATTACAGAGGCAAGTTCTGCTTGTGATGCCCTCCTGTCTCCATCAGCTGCCCTCCCTTCCAGCTCCAGAGCAGCAAGAGAAAATTGCCAGGCTACAATAAAGATATTTTTCCAGTGACTCCAACCATTAAATACATGTGAAGGTCATGGGGCTCTTTTGCCCCCTCCTTCTTCTAAAATCCATTTTTATACAGATCAATATCCATGAAAATTGAAGGAGAGAACAGACTTTGGGAAGCGAACTTTAACTGCTTGGAAGCAGGGCAAGAACATGATGCTCCCCAGCAGTGTTTTGTTAAGGACCAGGCTGAGGTTGGCTTCTCTTTCATTCTTCAGCTGGCTCCTTTTCACCATCTCCCAATACAGCAGGAGTAGTGAATAGAGCTCAGCACCCAGCACATCCATTCCCCTATATTCCAAAGGAGTTTTCTCCTTGCACTGCACAGGAGGAGCTTTCATCCCATCAGCTGCAACGAGCAATTTCTGGTTACTGGAAATCTTGGAAAAGAAAGGAATGGGAAAGGGTCTTGCTTTTTCTTCCATCTTCCCTGGCTTATCTGCCTGGTATGCTTGGGATGCAGTTTCAAGATTCAGCCAGCACAAACCATACCTCTTCCTCTCTGAGCCATCCCATTTCGGTATCAAACACTCTATCAATAGCCATCATACAGCATCTCCTTCAAAGATCAGCTTCACTCTCCCAACCCCCTCTCCATTAAGAAGAGATGGAGTAAATCAGCTCTCTGGCTGGTCCCAAAGGCTTCCACTCCGTAGTAGAAGATAAATTGCACCATTGCCTTTTATGACTAATGCAGAGTAATCACACTAAGGCCTTACTAAGCGCCATGCATCTTCAAAGAGCTGCATGGCCATTAGCTAAACAGCTCTGCTCAACACAGGAAAGCAAGCAATAATGCAAGATGGGGAAAAATAGGGCGCATTTTCCTCCCTCTGAAATACAACTGAATGTATGGGGGAGCTTCATTCCTTTTTCACAGGACAGTATCACAAGCCTTTGGATACAGCTGAATTGTGCACAGCTCCCATAATCTGTGGGATGCAATGCAAGGGAGAGATGGCAGGACAAGATTACTATCACCGCACCGATAAATATCCCAGATTAACACAGTGATGCGCTATAGGCTCTGGAAATAAAGCTCCTGCTCCCTCTACTGGGGAGAGACTCCTGGCTGCGCAGCCCGGCACATCAACGCTGTCCTGCTCAGATGCTGTCGTTCCACAGGAGATTAATCCCAAAGTGCTTATTTTACCAGTGAAATATCAGCATGGATGAGACTGAGCTGCCCTTGCAGGGTCTGCAAAACCCAGACCTCAGTCTCTGCCTTGTCCCCCCTCCCTGAATAATGTATTCAGTGCTATTTTGGTTTTCCTATCCCCTTCCTCACAGGAATTCATGTTTTGCCCCATTGAAGAAATCAGTCTCACTGAATCCCTTTATTTTTGCCAGTAGTGCCACTATCACTCTACAAACAACAAGAGTGAGACATCCTAAAGGGGAGCTCCTAAACCTGGGGAAGACCACAGATTTCCTGTATTCTTCCCTTATTTAGGAGTCATGAAATCCAGATGCTTTGCACTGCTGAGCTGAGGTTGTGTGTTCTCTATCCTAGAAGCAATCTCCTGCTTTTCCCCATTAAACCCAGCTCTGAGGTGGCCGATTGTAAGTGATGCTTCCCTGGGAGGCCCCAGAAACTCCACTCTATCCAGTTGGTGCTTACCTATGATTACCAAGCAGGTAGGTGGGTTTTGGGACTCTGAGGGACCCAGAAGTTCAGCTGGGAGAGGCAGGAAGTCAGTCTGCTCCCATTCAGGTGATGCTCTGCAGCAGCAGGAGGGTTTCCAGTGTGGTGCTTGGCTGTGTGTTCCTTCTGCTCCATGGCTGGCGGTAGAAAGCACTGGGGGTAAAATATCCCCACCCAAAGAATCTGAATAGAAATCATTTTCCCTTGAGCCTGAAGGCCAAGAGGCCAGGAGACATTAAATACTCGAGCTTTGGGTAGTTGCCCACCCATCCGCTTTGCACACTTCAGAGAATAACCCCTTCAGCTTTAGCTGTGAGAGCAGGTAGTTCCTGATAGCAGGGACAATTGCAACCCTAAGGGAATTGGATGATGTGTATTCATATGAATTTCTTCTCTAAGGCTCCAGCATCTATTTCTGCTCCACAAGGAACATTTACCATTGCAGGCAAAAGGGACCTCCTGATTTTCCCTCTGGACCAGACCATCAGAGCACTGGGGGTTAATTGCCAATATAAAAGCAATGTCTCCCTGCATGGTCTCCCTGTTGGCTTGGGGAATGTGAGCAAGGACTCTGGGTCTGCTGGGCAGCTCAGCTCTACTTTGGCACATCGGGTACCACATCTGGCTCCATCAGCATTCTGGTTTGGGCAGCTTAAGGACAGCACCGGGAGGCAGCCCACACCAACACATGAGCACATTCAGACGACAGGGGAATATGATTTAGCAAACTGAGAATTTGCTTGCTTATCACAGTGGTGTGAAATATGAGACAAAACATAATGATGTGCTTAAGTACACCTTAATGCGTCGCATCCATTGGGAAATGCACACACCTGGCTTTAATAGGGAGGAAAGGAGCTGCTGAAGGCTTTGAGCCAAGTAATCTGGTACAACCAGAGGGCTGCTGTGCCTGAACAGCACTCTTTATTCTGCCAAGCCTCTTTTCACTGCCTTGTCCAAATGACTGGCAGGCTATTCAAAATCCAGGCACTGGATCAGCTACATGCTGGTATTGCATCGTTCTAGAAAAGAGATCAGCGTGGAGAAAGGGATTTCACTTTTTCCTTTACTCTTACAAAACTGCTGTTTCATCACCAACCTTGCTATGGAGAACAGCATCCGCTTCACTCCTGGAGAGCTCTCCAAAATCTAGCGTGTGCTTTCTTAATTTAGGACTGATGCCTGGTAAGCGAGATAACTCATGGAGCAGAGTAAGGTCCCTTTGCAGGTTCTTTGGCTCTGAGCCCACTTCAGTACTCCCAGCCTCAATTTCGAGCATGGTGATAAGAAGATTGCACAGAGAGGCGAAGAGCTTCAGTAACCAACCTTTATCTGTCAGGATGCAGCTGATGTCTAAACCTTAAGAAAATCAATACTGTTAAAGGACTCCGAAGGGACAGCGTCCTTGTAACTGGGGGCACAGGAGATGTCTGAGCTTGATGTTATACATCAGAAAGAAAATACTGCCTAAGGTTAGAAGTAAGAAAGGGAGGTGTGAAGGTTTAATGCTAGGAAGGGTCAGGCTCCATCCCAGTCCTCTTCATCTACCTTTAAATATGTCCCTAAAGCACCAAGAAATCACCAGGAATAAAGAAACAAAGCAAACAGAAGAAGTGCAAAGAAAAATAAATGTGTATTTCATCTCATGAAGGTTAAATCTCTGGTATTTTTACTGAATGCAAATTTTCCATTCTGATGCTTTGAGGCTTAAATTAATGCTTGTGATTATTTAATTCTCCTCCATTTCCCTTCCGCTTGCAACCGTCACTGTTGTTTGGAATATCACTCATAGACAGTTTTGCAGCTGCCACAGTCATCCATGTGAAGGTACACGCTGTATCATGCTCAACTCTTCAGTGTAAAAGTCTGGGCTACGTTGCTAGCGTAAAAACCACGTGTGACGGTGTCGTAAAGCTTCTAGCTATTCCCTTGGCAAACTACAGGTCATTCCCTTGGCACCTGTCCCGATCAAATGTACATTGCACAAAGTCATGGTTGAAATGTACAGAGGAAATTACACATTCACCAAAAAAAGGAAAAAGAAGAAGAAAAAGAAGTCCCGTTGCTATTTTACAAGTGTGTTCCATTCAATACGTACAAAATGTGTTAAAATTGTACAGAAGTACCAAAGGCATTATGAGAGATTCTTTGGAGATGAAACGAAAGTGCAAAAAAGCCAAGGCAACAGAGCAAATGAAAGGAAGCAAAGCAGCAGCTGTCTTTGCTTTCTAAAGGACAACCAAACTTCCATGCTCAGCTGAGCCCTGGGTTTTTCCAAGCAGGAAGCGAGGGGTGAAGAACCTGCATTCACACCAAGGATGAACAGCCCACCCCTGGGCGAGATTCACCTCTCAGCTCACCATCAGGACAAACCCATGAGCTGTCTTTAGCCTAGTTCAGCCCAAATGAGCCAGATGCTGTTATAAACCATGACAGCTCCATGGTATCTCAGGGAAACGGCAACATACTCCAGCAATGGACATACCCTTTGCTTAGAAACATAGTTAGACCTGAAGTGGCTCTTTCAATTGATAACTTTGGACATTGAGATGAATTTCAGGCCAATGCAAAAAATCTGATTACTCTTTTTTCAATGGTATCCAGCCGTATATAACTGGAAAAGTTAGCTCTTCATGCCTTCTTTATTAGATTAAACACTGAAGGATACGTTCTACCCAATACAGATCTTATATCTGTGAAAATATGGGCAACATCACACCCTGGAGGATGATTCATTTGATGAGGTTGGTGTAATCTCTGCATAGGGGCAGTCACAGTCTGCGGCTGTCCTGCTTGGAAAATGACATTTAGTGGTTATAACTTTGTTATTTCTTTCATAACTCTAAGATCAAAAATGGGCTTTTGATGAGTCTTTTCTTACATATCTCTTAACTCGGGGCTTTTTAAAGGTGTAGGCAAAGGTAAGAAGAGGAGCCACAGGGCCTTTGCTTTTGGTTCTCCAATGGTGTAGACAACTGTTTGGCCACAAGTCCTGGCAATGGTCTTTTTGGCACTGGCCACTATGTTCATTGTTTGTTTGAAAGGAAGCCAAATAATTTATCATTTAAAGCAAGTGCATCACCACTGCATGGCCTGTGCTGCCTTCAGAGGTGGGATTTCTGCTTGGGATGGTGGTTACGCACCGATCCCCTTTGCAAATCTTCCTTTTTGATAGAAATACATTATTCAAATAGTCTTTTGGTTTGGTTTTACCCACTCGCCTACTTCCAAAATCAGAACTTCTTACCCCTGTGCATCTCAGATACAGCTTTATCTGTTTTAAAGCTCTATCTGTGTGTGCACGTTTGTACGCACATGCATGTACAGCACTATGCACGCACACAAACAACGGGCCCACACTTTTGCAGCCAAAGTTGTGTTGTCCTTTCAACTTGCAGGTTATGACAAAGATAAACTGTGAACCTCATTCAACCTGTACAGAATTTACAGCTCAGATGAACAGCAATGAAGAATATATAGAAATACAGTAGTTGCTAAGTGGGTTTTGGCTGTGTTTGCTTTGTTCAGGTATTTTTTAAGTAACATTGCAGAGGCAATCTCACTTATTTTTGCCTCCTCATAAAATCTGTTTAAAGAAGCATCCAAATGCAGTGTATTCCTTACCAAAACAGGATCCTCATTTTTCTCTTCTCCTGGTTATTCAAGTCACATCACAAACTAGGCAGGTAACCTTTTGTTTGGTGTCTGTTCAATGCACGTAATGCTTATTACATGTAGTGATACCTATCAGCATTTGGCATGTAATGTGCAATCCATGTGCCGTACAGGTGGATAGTGTGTCAAAGTGACACCAAGCAAGATAAATCTCATAAATACAATGTCTATAATACTGGAGAAACAGGAATATACTTTTACTGTGTGGAGCATTGCTGTATAAGAACGGTGGCACCCACCTATAAGAATTACTGAGAAAAGAATAAAACAGTTATAAGAATCATTTACTTAATCTCCTAAAGCATTTGATCTACCACGCAGCAACTGCAACTAGGTTTAAAGTCTGCTCTTGATTTAAAATCACAGCATCTCTGTCATTTATCAGCTGTATCTTGTTTTACCTCAGTGTTTCTGAAAGTCTGAGTCTGTGTGTGAGGTTTTTGGTGTGAAAAAGTGAAGAAATATCAAATTTTAGGGTTAGGGTTTTTGTGGTGGGAAGGAGTAACCAGCACAGAAGAGTCCCCATCCTGCCTGCTGACAGGAGCGCGGGGATCTTTAGCCCCAGGGAAGATGCTGACCAGTATGGACAGGCAGGATAGAAAAGGCCTGTCACCAGCTTTGATGCCTTCTCCTCAGGTCATCAGCAACATGGTGTCTGCAGAGATGCTAAATGACTGATCTCCTCTATATCCACATCTATAATAAATCTCTTTCATGAGCATCACTGCAAAACACTGGGGCATGGCCACTGTGTTGGTCAGATTTAAGGGACTGCCATGAAATGCTGCTAATGCCCATGGCATGCTAAAACAAGGAGGCATTTTCTCATCTTGGCTTGCAAGGCTTGTGCTGACCTTTTCTTGTGTGGAACAGGAAGGAGACAGCATCCCCCGAGGTCCACAGCCATCAGTGTCAAATGGAGCTGAAATTCCAGGGGAGGCTTCACTGGCAGCATGACATTCAGCCTCGGTTTTGGGCCAGAACCATCCAAAGTGGAGCTCTTGGCATGGCTTCTGCCTGAAACCATTAACCCTGCCCTATGATTATAGGCGTAGCTGCAGGTGAAATGTAGCCTGAGCTTGGCACTGAGTTTTGGAAAGCTTTGCAGCTAGCTCAAGTTTCTCAGAACTAGGCAAACAGATGCTGCTTGAACAATTCACCTGCGGTTGTATTTACAGGAATTAGGAGAGGGAAAGGGGCTTCCAGGTTCACTGGAAGCGTTGGAAATAGCACAGCTTGGACCAGCTGCTTTCCATGTCTCCCCATGAGCAAACTGGAGCCTGGAATGCAAAGCCACATGCTTGGACTGCTGAAGGGGATGGGGTCTTGAAAGCAGCTCTCGCTGCAGGGAGCAAAAGCATCAACACGGTTAGAGTCTGTGAGCTCTTCTCTGAGATGTTCAGCTTGACAAGAAAACCTGAACTGAACCCTCATCCCTGTTTCATCACAGTCAGCTAAAGCCAAGGGGACAAACCCTTACAGGGCGCTGTAAATAGGCTCCAGCCCTGCGCTGAAAGGCTCCAGCAGAACAAATCAGGGATGCTGAGGCCACAGTGGCTCAATAGGCAAGCAGAAAGCTGCCAATAAAAAGCAAGACGGCCATGCTAACAAAACACGAAGGCTCTCTGGTGCACCTAGTGATGCCAGGCCAACAGTAAGTCTCATAGCAGAGTTCTGGCATTACATCGTCACTTGCATATAGTCTGGACAAGGAAGGTGAGGATACCGGACCAGTGTCAAACTAGGTTATGGCAACAGCACGAAGAGGTACAACAGACTATAAACACCAGCACAATGGGAAACCCTGAAGGCTTCATGACGGTCTGGTGTTACAGTGGGGAGAACTGTGGCAGAACATTTACGGACATTTGAAGGTAGCTTAGAGCCTCTCCGTAAGGAGAGCAAGAGATGCTTCCACAAAGAATGGCTATGGCACTGCTGCAGGGTCCCTGAGACCCTCAAGGGCTGTAGACAAGGGTGGGTGACATATCCAAGAAAGGGTTTCCAAAAGTTTGGGAATCACATTCCCCCCTGCCCCTCGGGCTGGGCTGCAGGCATGAACGCAGATGCACACCAGAGCTGGATGCAGGTGAGAGAACCCCATGAGAATTAAATCAGATATATGACAAGCCCCACAGATGGGGATTCAAATGGGATCTCGAAATGAAGACCAGGCATCCACCTTTGGCGCTGCCTGCTCCTCAAAACCCTCAGAAAGGGGTAGTATCTGGGATGCCCTTCTTCAGAGGCATCTGGAAGCAAAGGAGGTTGTTATACACAGCCAACACAATTCGTATCTCTTCCTCCCCACGTACACACTTTGAGGACCCACAGATACAAACGTAGTTGCCTTTACCCCATTAGTTACAAGCAGTAGAATTGGAGTTTGTGCATGCTGTATCAGAGGGAAGGAGCAATGATCACTGGCAGCATGAAAGACACTTGGTATATCAGTGTTACCTACAGAAGCACCGCAGCGCCCTACACAATGGGAGCACGGGCTCTCCCAAAAATGATGCTCTTGGCAATGTTACTTCATCAGGTACTACAGCAATCTGGGAGTGCAGATACAGCTGGAGCATACTGCTGTCTACTCATCTCAGGCTGCATGCAGCAGCAGGCAAAATTGAGAGTGCAGTCAGTGAGAGAGTCCAGAAAGCACATTCATATGGTAAAAAGGACCCGGCTGCTCCCTCTGCAGCAGCCGCTCCTTGATGCTACCTAAATTAGAAGCGTGATTAATACTGTATCAAAACGTGTGTAATTCCTCTCCCTCTAGACAAGCAATATAAGGCAAGCAGTATTGTGTCACTGGGGCATCAAACACTAAGATATACTAAAGAAGATTCCTATGTATTTTTATTATCCTTATTATTAAAAAAATCCCTATTGTTATTAAAAACCCAGCAATCCCACACCCGTGCTCTAAGCAGGTTTTGTTCTGTGATGCAGAGAAGTCGGGGTGTTTGTGTGCTAAAAGCTTTTCCACCACTGAGCAGCACAGGGCTGAGAAGGGGATGCTGCTCTCACCCCCCTGCCACAGCCCTCCCCATCTCAGCCTCAATGTTACCTGCAATTGAAGGAGCTTTTGTATCTGATTTCCTTGTTTGTGGTTCATGAGAAGGAAGCTGATGGAAACAGAAGATGCTCGCCCATGATGGAGGGCGGATGAGAGAGGATGCAGGCATGCAGGCATGGGTTGGAGGATCATGGGTGTGCTGGGATGAAAAGGATGAAGGTTCAACATGAGGGTTCACACAAGCATGGATGGAGAAACAGAAATCCTTAGCCTGCTCCTGGGCTTTTTAACATTCCCAATAAAATACTCACTGCTAAGGGTCTTTATATAGGACAACTCTTTGGCAAATTCCTTAGCAATTTCAGTTCCTTTTCTAATCCATTCTGGTTTTAGCACTAATGCTGCTGTGACCACAGTGATCTGAGGGAAATGAGCTTTGCAGCAGCTCCCTCTTGAGAAAAAATGAGTGAACGTGCTTTGCTTTTCTCTTGGGTTAGGAAGGGAAGCGTTTGCATCTGAGGCCATGCTCTGGCTCCTCAGGTATATTATACAAATTTGTTCTAAAAACTCCCATAATTTAAAATCTTAAAAATCAATTAAAAAAGTAAAAATATACCCATTTACCTGTATATAGCAATGATCCTGCAGAATTTATTTGGATCTAATAAGCAGCATTTGATCTATCTGATGTATCCCATAGTCTGTCTAAAGAAACAGAATGGCCTTCAGGGCTGGACAAGGGTTTGTTTCCCGTGAGTTCCTTGGCATTTGTGTTTTAAAAGTTATTAAGAAGAAAATGAGCCAACAAGGAAATTCACACACAAAATCTGCGCTTGAGTAACATCAAAGTCCCTTCCCAAATATTGGGAAATTCGACTCATGGCTAGCGCTCTGCTCCTATGTCTTGGGGTCACATATGAAAGGTCACTTGCACAGGACTGCAGCATCTCCTGTTTGAAGACATGAACTCCTCAGACAACTTGAACCCACAACCTAGACCTGAAAGCATCCAAAACCTGACTGTGGATTCAGGTCCCGGCCTCAGGGATGCTCCATCCCACAGCTGGGGCCATTTGCATTATTTCCTTCCACACCTAGACCCAGATCCTGAAAAACACAAGGCCAAAAGTTTCTTGGAGGCCAGATCCCAGGCACTGCTCCGAGGCCATGGCTTCACATCCTGCACAGAAGCACCTTGAACCCAGGCTCTGTGCACACAGCCATGCATGGGCACGGGCATCCCCAGAGCAGTTCAAGTCGAACTGCTGGAAATTTGGCTTTAACTTCTTTCTTCAGGTCCCTTTGGTCTCCTCCTTCTACACTTGGCATTGACTAAAACTTGCTTCTGTCCTCCCAGAACTACAGGACCAAATCTGGGAGAAACAGGGGAGCAAAGCCCAGCCTGAGAGAGGCTTAGCAGAGGGACAAAGTTTGCTTGTCTATTCTTTAAAAGGTCTTTATCATTGCCATTGCCTTATTAGCAAAACAGAACTGATTTCCTTTCCTTTTACCTAGTGGTTAAGACTTCTCTGGGGGAGATCACCACAAGAAGCATGTGATACCTGCATGGGGGAACTGAGTGACTGAAAGTGAAGACTCTACAGGGAATATTTGACTATGATGTAGGGCAGAAATGGAATTATTTATGTCACTAAGCAATGAGCAGGCTCTATTACAGTTTATGCAGGCACAAATCATTTCATAGAAATAAGAAGCACGACTTAGAGTTAATTCTGGTGTAGGTTAACCCAAAAATCCAGGTCATTTTGCCTGGATGAATGAGAAGCGATGATTTATGGCATGGCGGTGGATGGAGGTGTTTGTCAGTTCTTTGAAATGGTGACACAGATAAAGGTGTATTTCTTACACCTTGCAAAAACATTCCATGTGGAATTTATAGCAGCAAGACACAATCTGTGCTGCCTTTAAATAAAACTAGTTTTCTGTAATCAGTGATAGTGGGACAAATCCAACTCCTTTTAAAGCTACAAGTCAAAAGATCTTTATAAACTCTGGTGTAGTAATTTGAAGAGGGAAAACAACTCTTCCCATGCAGTCTCTAAAGGAGGTGAGACTGCTGGGATTTCAGCCTATGGAAAACTCAGAGGACACTGTCAGCATCTGCTCTCGAGGGTCTAACATCATTTGTGAAGGAGAAAGGGGTTTTGCAATAAGAAATGGATCTTCAAAATGGAGACAGCAGGGCTTCAAAATTAGAACAACTGAAACATTACATCCCACAGCAGTTGTGCCTCGGAGTCCTGTTGACCCTGCCTCCTATAGCAAGGACTTCGTCTGTAATACTGCATGACCTCATCCTCACCTGATGGTCTGCCTTTCTGTCATACCCTTTTGTGATAGATTTCCATCAGGCCTCCCTCCAAGTACAACTGCAAACAAACAGGGTAAGAAATCAGTGTTATCTCTGACTTGGACACGAGCTGCAGGGAGCAGCTGGCTGGAGCCTCACCCAACACGATTTCCATTCTGTGGCCACTACAAAAACCATGTCACCAAGTCTGACTGGGGACCTGCTGACACTTCTTGCTCTTAACAAAAGACATCTAATTTAGCAACATGCCAAGGGCAAACCCGCACCATTTACAGCCTTTTTGCTCTCAAAGATTTCTCTGTATGGAATTCCAGGGCATCACTGGGTTCACTTTGCACAAAGAAATCTGGAGCCAAAAGGAGTTTGGGAGCAAAGCAGAGAGGGAAGAACTCCAGGAGACAAAATGGATCAAATGGGAAAGAGGAACGAGCATGGCTGGAAGCCTGGGTTCCCTCTGAGGAAAATGTTCTCCCCTCCTGAATGGTGAAAAATGGCAGGAAAAACCATGTAGAGCCTTTCCTGACACCTCAATCCCATGTGAAGACCTGTGTGTTGGTCCTGAACACTAGCAAAAGGACGGGTTTATTTCCTGTCTGCACCCACATCTTCTCTAAGGCCCACATAGTCCTGGGTCTCCCCTGGTTGCTGCCTCTAGACAAGCAAACAGGAGACAAAAAGGCTGTGATTCTCCCTTCACTCCAAGTAAGCCAATGTTCAGCCTTTCAAAGGCCATACAGAAATGAAGCTGCCATGTAAATATCCTTAACAGGCTTTCGATATAACACAGAGGAAATGTGGAGATGGGGTTTGAAACCACAGACACAGCACCAGCAGAAAACCCACATGGGATCTGGGTCATACATGCATGGGAGGATTCAGAGGCACAATGCCAGCCATGGTGTCCCAGCCCTGGAGATGGATCCCAAACCCAACTTTTCCTGATTAACTCCCTTGCAAAAACCCCTTCCAACCTATCCATGTAAAGTGACTTCATTTTGGTCCCAAAAGAAACTCTGAGCATCACTTTTCCCCTCACCTTCCCCCAGCTGAATGCACTGCTGAGGCTCCTGGTAACGACACAGCAACCTTTCCAGGAGAAGCTACTTTAACCACAACAAAATGAGGCAGACTTCTATTGGCACAACTTATGGGCAAGCACAGGTAAGAGGCTTCTGAAAGACCATGAAGAAACAAAGAAGCACCTCTTAACTGAGCTTGAGGGGTCTGAACAAAAGCGAAGGATGTCCCAAGAACATGGGTGTGGGATTCTTGGCAGGGCAGAAGAAGAAAGGGAAGATTTTCACGGGGCATAGCGTGTGCAAAAGTGTTCAGGCACAATGCAAACTGTAAGAAAAGTGCCCACTCTGACCAACAGGGCTTCAAAAGGATGGAGCTCAGCACTTGACTCACAGCAACACAAGGACCACTGCATCTTGCATATCCACCCTCTCCCATTGGCCTGGTGGCTGTGGTTCCTCCACAACAGCACTACTGGCCATGAGAATGGCTTCACACCATGGCAGCCCTGCCATGGCGGGGGGTTGCCTTTGGTTTGCCTTTGCTTCCAAAGCACCTCCAGGTCCGTTGTCAATGGGAGGAGAGATAATTAAATATAATACATGGTTTAAAACATTAAATTCCAGCCCCATAGTCTCTGGTCCTCCTCTGCCTCATTTCTCTGCCCTCTGGGTTGTCTCTCTTCTCTCAGTGCCCTAAGATGGGATAATTTCCAAACCATTCTGGTTTAGAGCAGTATTCTAACCTGTCCCACTTTAAGGCCATGTCTTCTGCTCATGCAAATATTCCAACCACCATTCCTCTCCTCCAGGGGCCTACACAACACTTCCATGTATTATACTGGAATTATGCCACCTACCTGACAGTTAATGAGGAACCACAGAGTAACAACCCCCCTGTAATTACACATGACCTGAAATCTAAGCCAGGAACAGACGCGTGTTCATTCCGCAACTCGAAAACACCTAAAGGTGGATTCACCAGTGCCACGACATGGCAATTCCCACCTAACACTTGTAACTGTGACCTCCAAAAGCCCTGGCTGGGTGGTTTATTCCTGCCCCGCATTTCTGAAGGTTCCCAAGAAATGCAAGTTGCCTACCCTGCACCGCGAAATAATCTCACCCAGTGATCTTAGAAAGAGAGTATGAAAGAAATCTGGACTTCACGGCTCCAGTTCGCTCACCACTGTGACCTCTTCCACAAATGCAGGCTCTGACCTGCTCATTCCTCCACCCCAGAGTATGAAAGTATCTACCAGCTAAGGATGTCCTAGAAGGAGGAAAACCTCAGCTGTCAATCTCCTTGAGAAGTTCGATGCATGGGCAGCTGCCAGCGCTCGGATGCGGCTCGGTGGCAAGCAGGCTTCACTGCCTGGAGGCTGACCAGCCCATGTCACTAAAAGGTCCCTCACCCGTGGCCGACCTGGGAGGAGGACCGCAAGGCGTGCAGAGGTCAGAATCGGTGTCTGACTCCCCTTCTGCAATGTAGGGTCTGATTTTGGCCACGGCTGCATAGCAACCGTTGTTAAGGATGTCCAAATTCTCTTTGGACTGGGAGATGCTAAAGCCGCTGAAAGAGCGCTCCAGCTCCTCGTGGTCTACCGAGGGGATGGAGATGGACGTGTCGCTGTCTCTCATGGCACTCTCATGGTGTTTGGTTGTAATGTCTTCATTCCTCAGGTACTCCGCGCTCGCCCTGTGCCCGCCGCTGTATGCTGACAAGGAGCGCTCGTGGGAAGGCGGAGGTGGGATGCGGACCAGCGAGCCGGGGTCTCCGACAGGAGAGGAGCCATGGC
Source organism: Psittacus erithacus (assembly GCA_009867235.2). Taxonomy (NCBI): domain Eukaryota; kingdom Metazoa; phylum Chordata; class Aves; order Psittaciformes; family Psittacidae; genus Psittacus; species Psittacus erithacus. Next base: position 48,036 of record WYDI02040659.1, read on the forward strand.
TCTGCCGCTGGCATGATGTCGAGGGCGGGCATGTGTTGGTCGGGGCTGGTGGGGCAGAGAAGTTCTTCTGACCCATGGAGCTGGTGGACCTGATGATCTTGATGATGCAGCCGTTCTTGTCAATGTGCTCCCTGCTGCCTTCGGGGCTGTGGTAGGGAGGTGCTGGGTCTGGTTCTTTGGACCCAAAATAAGCCTCCGTCTCTGTTGGTGGGATGCCCATTCGCTGCATGTAAATGTTCACCAGGAAGTCCAGCTTCTTCTCCATTGACTGAACCTGCAAAACACCACAGTTTCAGTGCTACACGCATGGGTTGAAGCACGTTAATATCCTGAGTACAAACAACTTCATAGATGCCTACACTGACCCACACCACACTGAAACATTTAGTATATATTTAATTGTCCTGTTCTAAAGCATTTAATTCTCCACCTTGTTGCAGGGTTTTCCTTCAACTCCTATAAACTTTTTGGCAGGCACCAAATTCCAGGAAAGCTGGAGCAGCCTCACATCCCTGCTGCTCCTTAATGCATTTGACACTTGCCTGGGCTCAAATGCCATGGGGATTTCTGAGCCTTATCCTCTAGGGAGACTTTAATCTTCTGTACAGCCAGCAGCTACAGCAGCCAGGCTCATGGCCTCATCTGAAACATGTCTAGTGTGGTGGCAAAGAAACCAATGTCCCATTTTCAAAAGCAAGGGTGACTTTTGGTAGACTACATGAGGAGACTCCAAAACGCCTGTTCTGAAAGTAGTGCTTAGGCTTCTAAAAGCCCTTTCGTAACATCCACCTTGTTTCATTTTCAACATAGTCTTAGCTCTTACTTCTAGATGGTAATGTCCCACTGGGGAAAATTAAGGCAAGAAGAAACCAACGGAAAGCACGCAACGCAAAGCACGCACCACCCTCTGATAAGAACCCATTCCTGACCCAATTTACCTGTTTTTCCACTTTCCCAAGCCTGCCCATCATGCTGGGGTCTTCAGGCAGCTCTCCTTCCGCTGGCCCTTTGGTCCGATCCTTGTCGGTCATGGAGGATCCTCTCCCAACAATCTGGTCAACTCTACCGGGATCAGAAAATCCCCCCGAGCCCCAGAAAAGGACCTGGAGTCATTTGGAGGCAGCAGGCGAGGAGGGCTCCTCTCACCGCGCCTCCATGGGACAAAGCAGCAGCCTCTCTCCCAACTAACACTCCAAATCACTCACAGACACGCGGTGGCACTGAAGTGTTAATTCAGATGCAAAATTCAGAGCGGTATTAGCAGAGTTTGGAATTATCCAGGTCTGTTTGTACAGATCAAACCTGGCACATTATGCGTAGTAAGTTTACCCACTGCAAAGAATTTCTTCCAAATCAATTCACTTCTTATTTGTACTGAGAAATTACTCTCTTACTGGGGAGGATCAAGTTGTCTGCCTAGCATATGTCAATGGGATATTATTTCAGTCTTTGCAGCAGTTTCCTCTCCTCAATGCAAATGTAAGTGTGTAATTCTCATGCCCATGAAAATGGGCCACTTGCCCTAAGATACAAAGAGGTTTTAGTGGAATTACATCAAGGCCGAATTTGGTTACAACTCACCAAAGATTACCAAATCGTCTTCATCTCAATGCTGCTGCAATTCATACCTGTATCATTAGATGTTTTCTATTAGCAGGCCTCCAAGCTGGTAAAAGCAGAGGATGCTCCTGCCAGTAGCATGTTGTTTGGCACAAACATCTTTACACACATTGCATTTGCAAATTCCCAGTATAGAAACACAGCATAGACACAGCTCTGTGTGCAGAGGACGAAGGAGGGCAGAGCCACTTTGGAAGCTGGAACTCAATTGAATGAGGCATCAACTATAAGTTTTCTAGAGTAAACACCAGAGCTTCTTGATCCCTCAAAAGTCGGTTTTGGAATAGATTCTTAATGGCAGCCCAGTTTATAATCTAACTCTATGCCAGGCAAACTTCACCCTTGCATAATGCACCAAACGTAAGGGCGGCAGGGGAAAAGAAGGGTTAATTCATCTGACTGAAACCAAGTTGAGGATTCTTGAGCACGAAACTCAAAATGCTCCTTACGCAGTTCTGCCGTGTGAGCCATGGGTCCATGCACCAGGAGGAGGAAAAGGAAGGATCTGAATACAGACAGACAGGGGAACATGGACAAACAAAAACCAAGGAAAGGAATGAGACATGGGGCTATTTCCAATACAAGAGCTACCTGTTTTATTTGCATTTGACAGGGACTTCATACCTATGTTGGCTGTTGACATTAAGGGACAGATAGCGGTGGGTAAGGAGCAGTGTGGCTCCCTTAGCTTACATTAGAGCAACAGCAGTTTAAAGCACCAGAAGATCTGGCTCAAGGAGATGAAGTAGATGAGCACATTACACCAAAGACAGGAAATACAAGCCAACAATTATTGTGGAGTTTATCTTTGATCCCAGAAGATACTTCTTTTGGGCAGGGATGTGACAGAATGTTGTTCCATTTAAAAAGTCATGTTTGATCCTTTGCTTAGCAATATAAGCACAGGACTACAAGGAGCACCAAGTGCTACAATTACAAGTGTGAGGAATATGCATGCCTTATTTCTCTCTTGTAATGGGAGAAGGAAATTATTGACATGTACAGGAACTCCCCACAAGGGATGCAATTTCTGACATGACATACAGCACAAGAAATCCTATGACAATGTTGTTATCATGTAAGCAAAGAGGTATTAAATTGGATACCTCGGACTACCTTGGTTTGGAATCACAAGTCAAGGCGTAGTACAGCCACTGTACGAACTCCTCTCCTGTATGCACAAGCAAGTAGACTAGTAAAACAATGATCAGGAGTTTAAGGAGGACCAAAGTCTAAACACTACTGAATATCGCATGAGGCCAAGACCAATCCCATCTAGCACAGCACTAACACTGAAATGTGTCCACTAATGTAAATGAGACATCCTTCAACAGTTGCTGAGTAGAGCAGGGAGGCAGGACAGACTAACACAGAGGAAAAGTGAATGTTGCCATGCTATGGTGTATCATAACAGCAGAGAGAGTCTTGTGCATCCCTACTGCTAATCTTGCGGAAACTGAGGAAGGACTTCTGGTCTCTTCCATGTCCTTAAGAGAAGAGCTATCCAGGAAGTGAACCTCACTTGACCCATGTGAAGCACAGGAGGCCAGATGATCGTTAGTGTCATGCAGAAGAGCACCGACTTCTTAAATCTCTTTCAGGCTAGACACTACTTGCCTGTGAACCTGCTGGGATTTAAAAGCAGGATTGAAGCCCTTCACAGAGCTCACTATAAAGCATTCAGAAGCCCTTGTCCATATACTATTGACACCAGAGCCCAGGAGAGTTCCTGCTTCATTCATGCCCTTCATATCTATACTTTAACACAGTTCTGACTCCTGAGGTGGTCATCTTCCACACCTCTGAGAAACCAGGGAGCCAGATCTTGCCTTGGAGGCAGGCTCTGCACTGAGGATGGTGCGGAGGGCAGCTGTGGGCCACTGACTTCAGTGCAGAGAGAAGAGAAGAAGGTGAACCAAGCCCTTCCCTTTTGATGGCAGAAACTAGGCTCAAGGTCTCCCAGCCCTTTGCCTCCCATGGCAAAAGTTAAACCAGAAAAGAGTGCTCCTACCCTCCGCAAAGCACAGAGATTTCATCTGTGCCTTATCTGACACAAGAGAGGAATTTTCTCTGTGCTCCTAACCCATCCACACCTAGCTGAGCACTGAAAAGAGCAAGAGGTCATTTTAGCCGTTATAATAGAGTCTGAGGTTTTGCCCAAATTGAGCAGCAAAGCTCGCAAGATGAAGAAGAGAGAACATATTCCACCGTTGCAAGCAGAGGGGGAGAGTGACAAAGCACCACATATCTCCTGAGATGCCAGACCCCACCCCTGCACTACATTCCTTGTGGCCTCCCAACCCTCACTCTGGCTCTGTTAAATACAGAGCAGAGGGAAGAAATCAGCTGAGGCTTTGGAAGAGTCAGCCTCGTGTTTTTCCCTTTGTGGCAGAAGAGGATTCAGCGATTTCTGCATTGACATGACAAACTGTGCCATCTGCTGTCCTCGACAGACTCTGCGGGCCTTAGCCTGGGAGGGAGAGAGAAAGGGGGTTGCTCCTTATAGTAAACTTTGGTATCTTTCCTTCTTTCTAATGATACAAAAAAAAGAGTAAGGTCTTGCATCAGCCACAGTGCAGGTTTTCTCATGCTTCATTATGCTTCATGCTAACAGTGCATGCAAAGAGGTGTAATATGTCACCCTCGGGCCAGAAGCAGACATCAAAAAGGTCAAACGGCTCAAACGAGATAAAAATGAAGTGTTTGGGAAAAGATATTCAATTCTTTTCTTTTTTTCCTTCTTTCTTAGAATTTTTTGTACACAATCCAGGCAGTGAAGCCAAACCCCCTTCATCCCTGTCACAGGACTGGCGACTGACCTCCTCAGATGGCAATAAAGATCTAGACGCACTTTGACCAATATCTGTTGTTTAAAAATCAGAGCTGAGGTTGCATCTGTTCTATTTCAAATCAAGGGAATTTAACTCCACATGTGTGGAGAGCATGGGGCAAACACCTTCAACCAAACCACAGTGGACATCCTTCAGCATCCAGCTGCCTTTGCAGAGACCTTTTGGCTGAACTGAGCCCTTGTCACTAGAGCCACACAACGCAATCCATGGGGTCAGCATAGCTGAAGGGACATGAGCTTGCTGCACACTTAATCTCATAGGTTAAATACAACAAAATCATTTGAATATGCATTGTGATTTTAAAATCAAGGGTTTTTTTCTGGAGATAAGGAAGTTATTTCACTTTTACAGACTACTTTTGGGCCTCATCCTTTGGCAAGGAGGAGAAATGGGAAAAAAGCTTTTCTGAGAGCATCTATTTTCCAAGCATAAAGCTTGGGGCTTCTGGAAAATTCCTTCTTTTTTAATCTTTGAGCTGGCTGAGTGGGGAAAGGTAAGCTTTCAATATGCCTTTTACTCACATTCCTCTAGCGAAGATTACTCAGAGCAGCTTAAATCAAAATCAAGAGCTCTGTCACATATTAGCTCTTAGGGAAGGCAAGTATATTTAGAAAAGAGCATCTGAGACTAAGCTTGCTGCATTTAAAAATCACCTCCTATTTGTGCATGGAAAATTACCTTCTGGCAAGTATTTATACCTGCCTTGGGCTCCAGTGGTCTCAATACAAGGTAAAAATAAAGCTCAACTCATGGCCCTGCTGATCAGACCTCAGAATGCCCTAAAACCGGGTAATTCAGTGAGAATATGTTCCTTGTGGCATCAGCTTCAGGTAAGGCTTTACCTTGCATAAGGGCAATGAGAAAAGTCTCGCTGTGTGACTGAGGGCTGGGTTTGACTCCTGCTCTTTAGGCTTGCAAAAATCAGGATTATTATTATTACACTTATTATTATTACACTTATTATTACTATTTTTATTTTAATGTGAGTCCATGGTTATAATATTTTAACACATTTTCCCTTCCATGGTCAGTGGAGTTACATCAGCAAGGAAGAGACCACTGTGTTCATTGGATATGAAACACTTCATTCTTACTTTGCCCACTGAATTAAACTCATTCCAGAGTACAAACAGCAGCAGAGGCTCCTTTGCTTGTGTGTGCAGTGTTTTGCCTTTTAGAAAGCAGATCGCTCAGTTTAGATCGGCTTTGTGGGTAAATATTCCACCTTTTACATTTGCAGATAGCCTAAGAAAATAAGAGATTTGAAAAGATATCATTTTGCTTTCTAACACCCAGAAGACTGAAAATAGAAAACACACTTGAAGAAACTGATGGTTATTGATGACTCTATGAATGTCCTTTTTCTCCTTTGGCTTGCTTAATGCGAAATCTATTCCTGAAAGTAAATCAGAGCACACCCAGGGTAGCAACCCCTTCCTAACCATGATTTAGCAAGCTGCTAATAAATATCCAAGTGATAAATGCCGTCATATAACTGGCATGAAAGGGGTTTGACATAAAGCAAATGAAAAGTCCAGAGAAAGCGGCATTTTGGTGAATCCTAACCTAGGCGAGTATTGGGGAGATTCTTTGGAAGAATACATGGGTCCTTTGGTTGGATACTTCTTATGCCGGGGAGTTGAAGGGGGTGGGGGACCCACAATCATATCTATCCTGGCAAAGTAAATAAGAAAAGAAAGACACCAGCAAAAATGCATAATGAAGCAACATGGAGAGAAAAGTTGGTCAGAAAGGGCTGCAGGAAGAAACAACTGCAAAACAGAACGACAGAGAGAGAAAGAGAGAGAAATTGAACACAGATCCCACTGGAAACAGAAGGCTCTTTCCTACCACTTGGTTCTCAGTGAAAGCCACAGTCTTCCCTCTTCCGGGTAAGACCTGGAGATTCAGGCATCACTAAAACATTACCAGGAGGTCCCCCCACCCCAGACACCCTCTGGAATATATTTGCATATGTGGAGCGATATCCCATTGAGGCAGTTGGACATGAAACAACATATATTCATTCTCCTTTCAGTTCCAGTGCTAGATAATGCATCCTCAGCTAGGTCAGAAAAGCACGAGCTGTTGGGAGTCGGTGAGATGCACTGCAGGGTTGGATACTCAATGAATGGGAGACATCCATGGTTGGCAAAGTGTCAGGATGAGACACGAGACAGTGTGAACACAACACTGAAAAGAGCACATTACAGACACAGTGACAAAGGCATTAATAATTAAAGAGAAAAGTGCATGTAAACACCCCAGAAAGCTGTTTGAATGCAGCTTTAATCCACTGAAGCCCTGGCTATGGGAGGTCCCAGCCAGCTCTACTGAGCTGGCAGGGAGAACACACTGCTTTGATTGCTGAAAGAAAGGGAAATAAAGATATCTGTTCTCCAAGGTGCCCCATGACAACCTCCCTGGGCTCCCTCATATGGGTGCACTGTTCTAGGCCACTTGGTCACCTTATCTAGAGGGTGACCCTTCCAGTTTCACTGGGCAGGTGCCCAGCCATGGGACCTCTTAGCACTCAACTGGCTATGATGATGAGTGCTCTGAAGGATGACCCAAAATGGGATCTGCTCTCATCACTGATGTGCTCAGTGGGGATACTGAAACCAGTGAAGCTGCCTGGTAGCCCTGACTGAACCAAATCCAAGTTCTTTTGAAGCAGGTCCTGGTCCTCCTGATTTCCCTGCAGTGGGGTGGATGGCAACCCTAGCCTAGTCCAACCTTAGTCTTGCAGTCCCATGGATACAGCTAAAGGGAGAATTCAGTTTGGTCTTTGAAAGCAGCAATTCCTTACCTCAACCTCCCCAGTTAAACAGCCAGCCAAACTACTTTGTCTTTGCAGCAAAGGATTGGCAATGGGAGACTCGAGTGTTGAAAACTCGTGTCCCAGCTAGAGCCAGTGGAGATGACAACCCCAATGGCTCACTCCTTACTGCGAAGGCAGCCTGGAGGCTTCTCATTTCAGCTCATTAAAGTCAGGAAATATCAAGCCCTTCCTCCACCTCTTCCCCCTCCAGATTCTGCTCCATGTCTTGGGTCTATAATCACTGAATTTGTATGGAACGGGGGTGAGAGGCTGAAAGAGAGGAAATTCTCCAGGATATTTTAGTCTCCACCGCGAGGGAGAATCTACCTTCTGGGAAACCACAGCACGGAGCAATGCTGAGAAAGTTCTCTCTGCTGCTTGAACATCAAAAATAGCAGAGTTAAAATGGTCTCTGAGAGATTCACAGCAGAAGAGAGATTCCTCTTTTTCCTAACACCATTTGCCTGTCCTACCAGGGCCCTAAAGGGTTTGAAATGAAAGGAAGACTTCCCCAGTGGTTTCCAGAGGAAGCTGGGCTGCCACAGCCATCAAGGGAAAGAATTCCTTTCTCCGAGTGTGAAAGTAAATGGTGTATTGTTTTGACTGGAGATAGCCTATGGCCAAGCCCTGCCTCTATTCTGGGCATCCTTTGAGCTCAGCACGACTGGGGCTACTCTGCTGAGCTGACAGAGCTTGGGGATGTTGGGGGTTTGGGGTGTCCTTTTCAATGTGGGACATCATCTGAGTGGTCAGACAAAAAGGTCAGATCCTCTGTTCAGAGGACAGAACTGATCTGGTTTGGGGGTGGTTTTTAGGAGAAAATGAAATTTTAAACGCCTTTTTGGGTTCTCTTTGCCCCTTTTCCACCTTTTTTTCCCCTATTAAAACTAACTCCTCTTCGCCTACAGTTTGAGCGCAGAAGTTGGAATACAGCACCTGCCTTACCTATGGGACAGACTACAATGACAGAAACTCCTGAAGTAAGAGGATGATGCCCCTGCTAATAGCAGGGGGTTGGACTAGATGACCTTTGAAGGTCCCTTCCAACCCAAACCATTCTCTGATTCTATGACAAGCTGTGATTTTTGTGTGCATACGCTGGGGTGGGCATTAAGGCACTTTTAGTGGCGTAACATCACCATTTGCAGTCCTTGCCCTGCTTATTCCTGTGGGTTCCAGCCACAAGCATTGATGTTTTCCTTGCTGTTTCCTCTTATGAAGAAAAAGAACAAGTTGTAGCTGCAAAGGAAAGTGTCTTTCTCCTGGCAATACCTCCACAATGACCCAAAACCAGTGAAAAACTGAAGCAAAGAGAGGGGTCTCTTGCCTGGCCTGAAGGTTTTTAATCCGGGAAAGCATGTCCAGGTGACCAGCTGAGTACTGCTCGATGACATCCATCACGTCGTAGGGCCGAAGGCTCTCCTTAAACTTGCGCTTGGAGACCAGAAATCTCATAATGCTGCAGGAGATGGAGAGGAAAGGCAAATTATAGTCCCTGGGCTGCAGCCTGACCTGCTTAGTGGCAGATAAAACACACCACAGGGAGCTGCTTTGGAAGAAAATGGAATAAATCCCAACCCTGTGGGTCTGGGAGAGGATGCGGCAATAGGAGAGGTGAAGGGGATGCAGGGGCTTGCAGTCCCCCGATGCTGCTTGGGCCATCGGCAGTACATCTCTCTGCACTGCTTCTGTGAATGTCAGCATTAAACCTCAAAGCTGGCGAGAATGATCATTTGGATGTATCCCCGCAGGGGATTTTCCTGTTTCTCTGTTTATTCCCTTCCTCAGCAAAAACTGCCCTTTCTGGCAGTGTTTTCTGCAAAGGAGGGCAGGCCACCCAGGGGAAAGCAGCCTGCAGCACAGCCATCTCAGCACTTCCACCTCTGCTTGGGCTTGAGATTCCTCTTTTTTTCCCTGTTATTTGGTTTTCTGAGCTGCTTCCCCCCTCTCCCTCTCTTACCACACTGCCCTGATGCTGACTTTCAGCCCTGGCGTCAAATCTTCCGTCACAAACTCGCAGTTGCAGCTTTTGTTCTCATCAGGAATGTCTTCTCCTGGGAGGCTTGCTTCTGGGTTTAGGAGAGGGAGGAATAAAGACAACCCATTACTATTTGCTGGTGCCATGTTAGGAAAGACGAATCAGATCACAAACAGCAACCCCAGTGGAAGCACCAGAGATATCTTTGCTAAGCATCCAAATAAGAGCATTTCCATCAATGCGTGAAGGTGACATCCAGCCATGCCAAATGCATCTCATCCATCTGTAGATTACAGAATCAGAGAATGATTTGGGTTGGAAGGGACCTTAAAGCTCATTCAGTTCCAACTCCCTGCCACAGGCAGGAACACCTTCCACTAGAGCAGGTTGCTCCAAGCCCTGTCCAACCTGGCCTTGAGCACTGTCAAGGATGGGGTAGTCACAGCTGCATACATGAGCACAATATGTCAGCAGGGGTTTTCTTATCTCTTATTATACTTCCTATACATAGGAAGGGGAAGGAGACCCATGTAAGCACCCTGGCTGGCAGCTCTGCTCATTATCGGTGGAGATGGAGAGGATTTGGGGTCTGGAATGGCAGCCCAAGCCTTTACCTTCCGAGTTCTGCCGTGATGCAGCTCCCTTGATGCGGAAAGCTTGCCGGGCTCGGCTGCGGTCTCCGAAGCTCCAGCTCTTGGGCACTTTGCTTGGGCTGTCCTCAATGCTCTGGTCAGCGCTGGGGGACCTCCTGATGCCCTGAGCCTGTGGAGAGCCTTTCCCTTTGGTGCCAGCACCGCGGGGACTGGAGAAGACACGATCTTTCAAACTGACCTTCTGACTGTTCAGAGAAACACGTTGAAACAAAGACAAAAAGGAGACAGCAGGAGGAGTCATTCTGGAAACCACGCAGTCCTTCCCCACCAGCCATTAGAAACCAAGAGCACTTCCAAGCAGCAGTGAGATGCAGTTTTGCTGTTGGCTTTTTTCTTTTCTTTTTTTCTTTTTTTCCAAATATATATATTTTAATGAATTTTTAAAACATCGGAGAAATGTTTCTGCTATAATGGGTGAAATGAGAATGATTATTAAGAGAGAGAAAATAATGAGGACTTGAACAGAAGCCCCTCGTGGGATGGCAGGGCTGGCGGGACAGAATGACGTTAAACAATGAGGTTATGAGTCCTTAAATCACTGATCGGCTCCAATCACGAGCGAGGAAGCTTTTCTGTCACAACTGCCTTCCACAACCTTGTATCTAGTAAGAAAATACCGATTCAGTAGAGCCTTTAACCTTAAACTTTGAACTTCCTTGTGAACACTTCGCTTCTGGTGCTCAGCCCCTGTCCTTTCCCTTTCTCCAGCTCCTCTATCACCTCCCACTTAAAACATGATCTGCCCTCTTTAGATATTCCAAAGAGTTCCACTTTTTCCAGTTCTATATTTAAACGCTTAAACACAAACACTTCAATGTGCAACTCCTTTGTACCCTATGACGATTCAATCCATAAGCTAACATCTACCTGCAGGTCCGCTATGGGTGTCATAAACGTGCAAAGCCAAATTCGACAGCTTCAGAATATGGCACTTTATTGCTGGGGTTTTTTTCCTATGAGAATCCCATTTCTTTAACACCTTGTAATTCTGGTTTGAAAAGATGGCTCCAGAAACAGAGATGCCCTCACTGAGCAGCAGCCTGGTGATAACCCACCTCTGATTACTTGCCAAACCCTGAAATTTGTAATTAGAAGCTTTCATCCAAAGGCAGATGCTGAATTTTCACAGGAAAACTAAAAGATTTTGTGGATCTTCACAAAAAAGCAAACGTTATAGGGACATCATTGGGGAAATCCAACTGCAAACAGTACTGGATCATTTGTTGTTTTCTGAATAGCAATTGATAATTAAACTACACTGATAGAGGTTAGACAACCAGTGCAAGGCACCGGCGCATACAGCCAGTATTATATACAGGTACATCAAAAGTGAGTAAACCCAGGGATTTAATTCCCAATACCCTGCTCCAGTGCAGTAGCCACTTCCTGGTTTCCTACAAATGCTGTCTCAATTTACGGGAAGAACATTGCAGGGATTTTGATTTCCACGTCACCAACCAAAGAACTGTGGTTTTTGATCTGTCTCTCAGCAATGCCACCTGAATACTTACAGCCAAACAGCCCTGCTTTGCCTTCAAGACCAGCATGAGGCTCTTCAATCAGAACTTAGCTGATGCCTGAAGCAAAGCAAAATCCACCTCCCTTTTCCCCAGCTGTACTCTGCTGACAGGAACAGACGTTTGGTTGTGTCAGTAAGGGAAGACGTGACTCGAAGACACACAGGGAGCAGATTTGTTGAGTAAGAAGGTGCTATTTTTACAAAGTCACTTTACATTGCGAGATGTTGAACGTTTACAGGGAGGGAGAAGTGCTGAGGCAGCATTTTCCAGTTACGCAGTGTGATGCTGGGTGATGCTTGGATGCAGCACCCAAGGAATGCAGGGCAGGGTTATCTGAGCCCATTGGCTGGGCGACAGCTTCACACTGGAAAATACATTTGAGATAAAACAAAACTTGCTCATGACCAAGTTAGAAAAGGCAGAATTACTCCAATTAATGCTGTATTTTAACTCAGATAAACACTGGAGATTCGCATCCAGTGTAGTGCCCACCTGCATGGTCTGTCTGAAAGCCATGGGAGCAACAGATGCTCAGCAGAGCTGAAAATCAGAGATGCAAATCCACACAGGAATCAAGGAACAAGCTCATGCCCAAATACCTTTCTGGATACAAGCCTTAGTCACCAATGCTACCAAAATCATCACATATAATGAACCAAAGGTTTAAAAGCAATTCTTGCTCTGTTTCTTAGATTTAAAACTAGATAGAAATGTTGTCATTTGATCCCAAATAGGCCAATTGGATTGGTTTGTCTTTATTTTAGCTGATTTTACAGAAGAATATTCCTGGAATCTACTGCATTTCAGTAGTACCAATGCTTTGAACTTCCTGTCACCTTTTAAACATCAGCTGAATCAGCAACACACCAGGATTCAGAATTCAGAGCAATCTCTTTGTGCAACACCCTCTGCTGAGTTGCTTCCATCACCGATCTCAGCATAAGCAATCCCCTATCACTGAGGAAAGCAGGGCCTTTTCTTTGGGGCCACTTTTCCATTCCCACAATAAACGTGCTGCAGATGTTTGCAAGGATCACAAAAGGCAAAAAAAGAAAGCATTGAACTCAGTGGGGAATATGAGCAAAGAGCTTCAAGCCTGATAGTGCTGCGCTTCTTGCTGCTTACACATTATAAAGCCTCATAGAAATTTGATGAACGGTTAAAATCTGGGTGAGTTTTGATCCTGAATACTCACCACTCAGAAAAAAACCCAACACCTGATGTAACTTCTTTGTTTTAACATAGACAACATGAGACAATATGAACAATTAATTGGATTTTTCCTTCTGTCATGCAATTCTCTCATTGGAAATGACGTGCAAGTACAATCCCTGCAGAGGAGAATGCTGTTGGGGTCTGCAGGAGCTGGTGGGAAAGAGTCCAAAAGAAATACAGACATATATAGAGATATATGTTGTCAGGTAATCCAAGATCATGTTCTCATTCAACCAGAAAGTCATGCAGAGTGGAGTGGCTCAGAGAAGTGGTATTCAGCTCTCACTCAAGTAGATGGTAAATGAGCTTCAGCTCAGTGGAAGATGTATGCATTAGTGACATGACCATGAAGAAAGCAGTAATACAACCACACACAACAACATGAACTGAAGCTTTCAGTCGTGATAGCCAAGAGTGGCATAAGCACAGGGCAGGTGTCCTGTTTGTGCCAGGGGATGGGAAGGGAAAGAAAACTGTGGCTTTGCAACCAAAGATGAAGATTATGGGAAGCCATAACAGTGTAACAGGGAGTGCTTTAGTTCCTAGGTCTTTATAACCAATTTCAGTTGGCATCTATTAAAAGCATATTCAATAACCAAAAAAACCAACGTTTCCAGGCTGACTCTGGGGAAGGTTTACAAAACTTTCAGCTTTTGACTTGAATTTAATATAGGATAGAACATGAGTTAATTTTTCTCTGAGGCCAGTCAAAAAATGAGAGCCCATGCTGGATGAACACACAAGGACCAATGTGTGGACCCACAGCTGATAGGAAGATGCTCACTGCTTTAGTGGGCTTTGCATTTAAGTTCATTTAGGTCCAACAACCCAGGACTCAGCAGCAAAATGCAGAAGAACCAGCCTTCATGTGAGCTGCCATTAGAATGCTGGGGGTTCGAGCTCCTGTTTGAAACCCTCTGGGTTGGGGTTGATTTCAGAGTCCTCTACAGTATTAAATCAGCACTTTTAAAAAATGTGGACTCACTACATTAGCAGTAATTTTGGATCAATAAAAAGTATCAGTTGTAACATCTTGGCATTGATTTTAAACCATGGTTGAGCCATTATTTAATATTCTACTTTCATTTTGGAGGCAGCAAGAATTGGAGTGGGACTACCGTGGACTCAGATCCATCTCTGCATATGGACTCAACCAGTAACAGCATTCGCTTTTCTGAGAAGCTATAGAAAGGAGGAAGAGGTTATCTCCTATTGGGAAATGAAGCTGGTTTTTAACCCAGAGTTTGTGCTGAGCTCATGGCACATGAGAAATGCTTGTTGAAACCAGGCAGGAGTGCCAGGAGTCAATGACAGCCTTTGTGGCTATCACTGGGCTCCAGTCTGATCACTGGTGTGAAGAAGAGGCAGAAAACAATTACTGGAGACATGAAGGCAAGGAAGATACACCTGTATGTGCAAAACTTGCCATGACTAATACAAAAATAAAGAGACAATCAGGCTCAAGCCTGGTTTGTCTCCAGTGGTTTCAGGAAAGTCATTGCAAAGGCAAATTCATCCCAGAGAATGGAGTTTGTAGAAGCAGAACCTGGGCATAAGGAAAACTGAAGGTCAGCCAACAATCAGTGTCATGCTGTGTAATCCCTCCTGTCGTCCAGAACCACTGCGTTAGACTTGGGTTGAAGGGACTCACTGAAAACCTAACAGGAAAGAACAGAGTTGCTCCATCCCTGCAGCCATTATGCCAGCCTAGCCAAGCATGGGGCCTTGGGTGAGTGAAGGGGCACCAGAATCAAATGTGTCTTTAACCTTGAACTTTGGTATTTTGCAGTGTTCTATTACAATCACTCCTCTCTTCCTAGCACACAGCCTTTTCCTCCCAAACTGATGTTGAGCGCTGCCAAACACCACATCAGACACATCCTGCATCTCATAACCTTTTGCTGTTTGCCAGCTCAGCTGGTTTGCATTCCAGGAGCAAAGCAGAACAGCCAAATTGCACATCTTCGAGCTGGCCTATCGTTCCTAAACAAGACTTTAAGATAAACACACTACATTCAGACATGCAGGCCAGTCAAGGGCTCTGCAAACACCTTTCCTTTGCTGCTCTCCGTGCCATTTCTTCCCACTGTCAGGTCTCTGTGGTACCTTCATCGCTCTGAGTAGACACCAGGAAAGTGTCTTACAAAGCAGAATATGATAGACCTGCTAAGCTGGCTTGGTACAGTTACATTACTGGCTAAAAATGCTTGCATTATTGAATTTATTGACAAGACATCATTGGTTTAGTGCATTAAGAAACCACTGCTTCTAAGGAGTTTTCTATTAATTTACTTACATTGAGTTTTCTATGATTGACTCATCGTTTACTGTTCTTTTGCAATATGCACCCTAGGTGAAGGCTTCTAGCACTCAGCCTTAGATGCATCAAAGTGCTGGCATGTGTCCCTCAGTCTGTGCAGTGGGGGACTGCAGGCAGGGAGCCCAAGGGTCCAGAAAACAAGATATTTGGATATCCTTATGTCCATTCACAGTTAACCTATAGCTTTACTAAAGCACAGAGCTTTACATTCAGGATGGATGCAGGTAACAAAGATGCCCTTGTAGCTACTCCAAAGCCCAAGACTCCTTTTTGACTGGAAGAACCACAGTCTGTAATCCTCCTTCTCAGGGCCTCCAATGGATTAAAAAGATCTTGAGATAATCATTGGTATCATCCTCCCTTTCCCTTGCAGAACTCAAGACGGGGGAGATGACATGAGGACCACAGCGGGAACGAATCCAGTAGAAAATAGGAAAACATTATAGTGGCTTTATCAATTAAAAACTCATGCCTAGGAAGACATGCAAGGAAGACATTAAGATCAGGGTGGCTGATTTTCCAGAGAACAGAGCTGGACACGGACAGGTGAGAGGACAGCATTACAAATACCACTGCTTGGTTAAATCTCTGCCCAAACCCACCTCAGCATTGTGCAATTGAAAGGAGCCTTCCTCCACAGAGGAATCCCTGCTTGCACTACAACTCCACGGATAAAACAACTTCACCTTGCAAATGGAAACGCTACACAAGTCATGATAATGTTTTCCATCTAGACTATTGACCAAATCTTTGCCATTTGTATAGAATGCTGCCCGTATAAATGATCACTCAATATTTAAACCAGAACTTCCAAGGATAAGCTTCAAGGAAGGCCACAGTACTGTCAAAACACACAGCATGAGGATAACTCAAAGAGACAGGCTATTTATGCAGGTAGAGAGGATTTCCTACTATGGAGATCTGCTTATTATGAAGCCTAGATCATGCCCCATTCCCCTTTGTTACCCATTCAGAAATGGGATTTACCACGCTGCTTCTGGGACACACAAGTCTCAGGTGTAAGTCCCAGCCTTTAGACTGACAGAGAGTAAAACTTGCCAGCAGGGAAATAAAGAGCAAGAAAAGAAAAGATACAGGTTGGAACAGTTAATGGAGAAAATCAGAGATACATATACTTTCAAATCTGTAGTTTGTTGGCTTTCTGAGGGATAGAGAGACTGGTGATTTTGAGAATTAAAACGGACTCCAAAAAGAAGAGCATGCAAAAATTCCAACTTCACAAACATGCGGCATCACTCAGTGTCCTGCCACTCTTGGGCTTGCTTTCCACCTGCCTGGCTCTAGGGGAAGAGCTGATGGGGTTCTCCTGCCAGCATTCACAGCATGCAAACTCCGGGCTTGGTAATTCAAGAAGGTGCATGTTTGCTGCTGAGAAGCAGTGTCTGGGGTGGGGGAAGAGACTCTTCCAGTGCAGGCATGGAAGTAGATGTATTTATGCATAAGGAAAATAAGATATACGTATCTAGGTACCCTTAGATGGGTGCACTGAGGGATGCTCACTGGGAATTCTTGAAGCTACCTAACAATTGTCAACTTGATGAAAAAGATGAAAACACTGCTCCTACAAAACCCTCTGCTCTAGCTATCTTTTCCCACGGGATCTAGAAACAGAACCATTCACAATGCCAATGTCAATGCTAAGGGGAACCCATATCCCCTCATCTGGTGGGACAGGCTGAGATTAGTCCTTCTCTAGCTGCGTAGTAGAGGTGCTAGATAGGCAAGCCATGGCTTCCAAAGGCCACAAGACTAGGAAAGGTCAATTTGTAGTGTTCAGAGAGCCAAAGGAACGGTGACTGAGCAGAGGTAGGAAGCTGGTATTTCTCATGCTACTGATTTGATGTTGCCATACAGCGGAATTCAATTCACAAGGATTCCCTGGACCTTGAGAAGGGATGGGATAGGGAGGAAGGGGTCTCTAAGAAGAAAATAATTAAAATTTTCATAGTTTTCTTTTGTAATTTTCCATCATTTGTTAAACTTCAGCTCCTGGCCTCCTTCCTTGCTGAGCAGACACTGGCTTGCTCAACCCAGAACAAATTCCCCATCCTCGTCTCTTTGATTCACACGTTCTGCATGATGAGCAGACAAGGAAGCAGCTCATTTCTGAGCAGGCAATGGGGAGGCTCTTTGCATCTTTTGTTTTTCACTCATCTAGTACCTCTATTAAGCAGAGAAGTGATCAGAACGGGTGGTAGCAGGGTAGAGGGAGAATGAGCCGTGCAGCTTTTGATTAGTTTCGTGCGACGCATTTCCCGTGGTACCTAGAGTTTCCTGAGCAGCATCCGCATAGTGACTCTCTGCACGGTTTGCTTTTACTGGAAATGAGGGGAGAGTAAAAATTAGACCTGGAAGCAAATGCCAGACAGGAAACTTTTGATTACTGACTCTAGGTTTAAAAGACAGGCGTTCTGAGGGCCGGGTTCATGACAGGATTTATCTGTTTGAGCGTTAAGTGAATTTAAAGAAGGAAAATCAAGAGGGCTTCTGTAATTTGTCTCACTGTGGTCAATAAATGTCACTATTAGAAATGACACATTCTGCATTGAATTGGTGGCGTCAGTTTATCTGCAATTGACTGCAGGGAGATCATCCGCATTGGGAAAACAAGAAGTACTCCTCTTCCTCTAAACAGATATAAAAAAGACAATTTTAAACTTGTCTAAGCCATGGAGAGCCAAAACTTTACCTTGTTTTGTCCAACAACATCTAAAAGGTTCATTTTTCTTCTTAAAAAAAAACCACGAAAAGAGCTAGTTAATCTGTGAATTATTTGCACTTCTCATGCAAGAAATAGCACTATAAAGCCTGTCATTCAAAAACATAAAAGTAGATCAAACCAGGGTGTGGTGCAGTCCCTTATGGGAAGGGATTTGAATACGCAGGTTCACACAGCTGTTTCTCAAAGGACTTTTTAGATGGGGCCTACCACTTCTGGGGAGTCACTGGCTTTGCTGAGGTACCACCACTGCTCCCGTGAGCCTTTCCCAAATCACTGCTCAGGCACTGCCCTGCCTGGAGATCGCCACCATGACCAGGGTCCTCCACGCCATGGAGCAGCCCTCTACCTGCTCAAGGGGAATGACGTGGCCCCCATCACCCCATGTGGCATCACTTGCTGAGTTCATGGTCAGACTGAAAAGGCTGAAGGGCATGAAAACCCGACCTCATTTTACACTTGAACTCGGCAATCAGAGGAGCTCATGGGCACGCACAGAAGGAATTGGCAGGAATTCCTTCTGCTTCGCAGCATCCCATGCAAGCTCAGCTGACACCACCTTCAGCATCCTGGGGACTCCTCAGGTGCCCACAATGGGACCCCACAGTCACCAGGCATCCTCGGGGACCGCTGGTGATACCAGGGCTGTTCAGGAGTTGGAGTCTGAGCACCGCGGTGTGGAGCAGGATGTTCAGCATGCAGAGCCTGAGGGAGACATGGGGATCACTCTCCTCTTGGTCTCCTCTGTAGTCCCTATGGAAAGCTGCAGTCCCTTCTGTGCAAATAATCTGCTCCCCTGAAGGCAACTGATTATTTCCAGATTACTGTCAGTCCCAGCATGAGTCTCTGACACCAGTTTAATGGGTTAGATGGTCAAACGCCAACCCACGCTAACACGGCCCATGGAGCTCCTGTGATTGATACCATTCTCCATGAGCAGTAGTGGTTAGTGACGCCTCAGACATCCCAGGCTGGATGAGTAGGGGCCCACTGAGTCAACCAAAGGCATCCTCCAGTGCATACAAAAGCCTTAATCACACCCCTGGAAAGAGATTTTCATGTTGTGTGTATCTCAGACAGACATACACAAACACTGAAACTGAGATATACGCACAGATACACAGACACATTACAAGGTGGCCCAGTCCAGCATTCACTCAATGGCCAAGGTCTTGCTGAATTCATTCAGGGCATGGACAAACCACAACTGAGGACAACCTCGCAAAGAGGTTTCTCTCTGTGCCTACAGGACTGAACTCATGCTGGACAAAGTAATCTGAGTTTTAGCTTCCCAGTTCCCTGGAACGCTTCTGTTTCTTTTTCTCTGTTATAAATGTATTATTTTGATCATTTGGCTCAGTAATTTTTAGCTTTCCACCAAATCATAGCTTCGAAAATGCAAGAGGAAGAAACGTGGTCATGGATACCTTCAGATGTTTATCAGACCATCTGCTAAAGAGCATCCGAAGCACACATTTCACATAGGAGCCTCCGTAGTCCTGGCTAACCATATGTTTGTCTTTTTGACATTACAATCAGAAGACAAAATAAACAGAGATGAGATGCCACAGCAAATTTCCAGCCAGATTAACATAGGAGCAATCAAACCCCATCAAACTCTGATTTGCTGGCTTTCTGCAGCAGGAGGGGTTAGAGAACCATGGAGCAGCCCTCCTTCCTCGGGGTTATGGGGCAGAGAGGACTCAAACCGTTCATGAGAGAAGCAGCCAGCCTAGGGAAGGGCAGGGACCACTTCAGATGACAGGGTGGACACAGCACCCAAAGTGACAGGCAGCAGAGGAGGCTTTGTAAGCAAAAGAAGGGAGGGAAATAAACAGGAGGAAGAGGTTGGTAGCGTGTAAAAAAAGGCCAGCATCTTTTCTGCTCATCAAAGCCTGGCCCCCATGTCTTGGGAAGGTGAGCTCCTGCCCCCTCTGCCACGAGCAGGTCGGCACAGAGCTTTCCTAACCCTAGATGGATGCAGACAAGCTTATGGTGGAAAACAAAGCAGAATCAATAGAGAAAGGACGTGACTTGTCTCTCAGATTGGCTGTCCCGTTTTACAAGACCAAATCTAAAGCCACCCAAGTAATTCCAGGTGACCCCGAGCCCCCACCACGTTAAACTCATCACCTCCTCACTTCCTCCCACTCTGGGCAGCAGCTCTCTGAGTGCTGTCTGGACAGAAATCAGAACAGCTACAGCAGCATCAGAGTCAGAGGGCACCATCACTGCTGGCACATGGGCAAGACCCTGATGGCTGTGGAGCATTTGGGATGTGCCCTGACCTTGCAAAGCAATGCTTGTCTTGCACAGCACGTTCCATGAGCTGTGCCAGAATCTCTTCTCTAACTTCAAATAGATGAAGATGCAAAAGAGTGAAAGAGCTGTTTCTATTCTGTTTGCTGTGAGGAATTTGTGGTGCATCAGTTACATAAAGAGGGATACAGGAAATCAGCCACTCCCTACACATTGCTAGAACAGGAGGAAGATCCAGCTATCTCCAGATCCAAGACTACGTTTCCTTACATCGATGGAAAGAGACAAATCCATTACCAGCTGAAGTGTGGTGCTGGGGTCTGCTATGAGAGACGGCTCATCCTAAGGAGTCTCCGAAGTGGAACAGTCAGCAGCGACAGACAGGCATCAGCTGGATGATTAACTGGCGGGTGGGCTGAGAAACAGGATGAGTTTTCTTTTCCAAGGGCAGGATGACACACTGAGCATCACTGGGAGGCTGCTGGGAACTGAAAGTGGGTGGGAGATTTGGGATATGAATGTAGAAGATCCAGAAACTTTAGTTTGGGAAAACGGGTGATTTGGGGAGCCCTGAATATGTGGAGGCACAAAACTCCTCCCTGAACTCTAAGACATTATCAGATGGAAAAGAGCAGTGGGAGCAGGTGGAATTGATATTGCCCTCACAAAACACAGAAGGAAAGAGCTTTGGTTCTGCTTTGGCAGCTGAACTAAGCAATGTGGAAAGTACTCTAATGCCATATACAAAGCAACTGCAGACCTTCAGCCTGAGCAAGCTCAGGATTAGCATCTTACAACAGAGGGCAACAAAACTCACCAGTGCCACAAGAGACAGATAGGCTGCAGGAGCAGGAAAGTAGCATTTGTGAATGACCCTGATGAAGGAGCTATACATAGTAAAGAATACTCTGAAAAAGGACAGTGAAAGGCTATTTTTACTTCTTTCTGTGGCATAAGATCAAGCAAGCAATGTGAGAAAAGATCAGCAAAAAACCTGCAACATCTATAAAGAAATATTATATCAAACCTAGTGTTGTCACTGGTCAAAATGAACACTGCAAGACAGGACTGAGATTCCAAAGTAGAAATCAGAGTAGGGCCTGTGATTGCAGGGATGCTGGCTGCTGTGACCCTACACTGGTCCTCAGACTTCCTCAGCTATAAAGCTGATAGTGTTGAACAGAGGTTTTGTCTCATTGTCATATGCCTGTAAGAAATGTGCATTTATCCTTTAATGCATCCAAAGTATGTCACTGGCTGAGACCAGGCAGCAGAGCCGCTAGGTCCCTGGAATGAAATGCTGACCCTCCTGATGTCCATCACAGGCTGGCGGCCAAGACGTCAGCAGTGGTCTGCTCCCAAAGAGCACTTCCCATGCAATGCTCCCTGCTTCAATAAAGTTGGATGGGCCCTCCCTTTGCTCTAGCTATGATGTAGGGAAAAATAACATAATCGGGATAGTTGAAACATGATCTTGGAGATTTGGTTTCTTTGGCAGGAGTGTGCTTGGAGTACTGCAGAGGTTCTGCTTGCAACGGAAAAGCTCAAATGAAAGACAGAAAAAATGAGTGGGGGCCAGGGGAAAGGAAGGAAGGATGAAATCTTCCTTCGTTCAGTCAGCACCCTATCAACCCAGATATCTTTGGTTGGATTTTATGCCAGGGCAAAATTAAGTTTCTGGCCTTTTATCAGCTAAAGGCAGAGCAGAACGTTTCATCTGCAAACCGCCAGGCTCCAGTTTTGCTTCTGAAAAACATGTCATTTACAATACTCAGGCTGTAAGCTACGTTCTGAGATATGAAATGGAAGATCTGAAAGCCAAGGAGATGATCTCCACAGATCATCATTTCCGCATCCTGCCTCCCGAGATTCAAAATGAGATTCAGTCTCAGAATTACTTCTTAAATGAACTGGAAAATATAGGACACAAAATACCAGAATTAGATAGTTCTAAGGGGATGTAAAGTGTCTGATGAGTATCCCAAACACCAGCCCTGCTGCTTTCCCTGGGACATGTGAATAGAGAAAAGCTCTCCCGTAGGTAAGGTTTATGGCTGGCCTTGGAAGGTGCTCCCCACGTCTCAGAGGGCGCCCGCCTGAGCACGCTCTGCACCATGGACTCCAGGCATGGAGGGAAGACGGAGCAGGGACCGTGCTTCATCCAGAGGCTGTGAGGCCAAAAGGAACATGGTTGGAGAAAAGGGAATCTCTGCCATGCAACGTTGTGCCGTGCCAGAGAGCCCTCCTGTGTCCCACGGAGCAGCAGGTCCACGCAGCCCTGTGCAGTGCCCTGCAGCAAGAGGAGCTCAGGAGAAGTTGCCAGCTCGGTGACATGGTGATGGCTTCGTGGTCCCATGTCACTTCCATCCATCACGGCGTCGGGTGATGGAGACACAGGCAAAGCATCACCCAGCCATCGGTGCCCATCGAGCCTCGTCGCACTGTTTCAGCTACGACTCCAGCAACGAAACAGAAATAAAGCAGCATAAACCAAAGCCCTGCCATCACCCCAGACAGTGTCTGCCAGCTCTGCCCGTGCTGCCCAATGCTCTCTCTAGCCCCCACAGCCTCACTATCCTCACAGCTACAGCCCAAGGCAGACTGGAAGGAAGATATGATTTAAGGTCCAGCAAACACAGAGATACATTGGACTGCCACAGCACAGAAAAAGCATGTTAATACCTAGAATGCTTCCCTCGATGGCACCACGACATGGCACACACACGCACACACGTACATAGATATCTACGGGTAATGCATGGGGATGGCTTGTGGGCAGTGATACAGACCTTGGCGATGGTTCAGGCTGCTGCTCTTTCCTTTAAACAGAAGCAATAGTACATTAGCATGGTGTCAGGTGGCAAAAGACATTGCTGCTTCACTGTTAAAACATAACGAAAGGACAATACCAAACAATACAACTAGAGCGAAAGTTGTGGACAGAAGAAAGGGAAAGGAGCACTTCATTCCTGGAGTTTCTGGCCCGGACAGAAGATCACTGGAGACTCACACAACCTCAGAGAAGACACATACAACGCACAGGGTTGAAGAGCCTATCCCAACCCATCCTTGTGCCTACGCATGACTGAGACACCCGACGGTCGTGTGATTTGTGTGAGCACAGGAGGACTTCTGTGGGCTCAGACAGTGGCCCCCTTCCTTTGGGAACGCACCGCCCTGAGGTGTTTCTGCACATAGGGAAGGATCTGAACAGCTCCTGGGGCCCTGGTGCTTTTCTTCCCTGGCCATTGGAACAGAGCTCATGTCACATCTCTTGATGCACGGTTTCATGCCGCAGTGCTAATGCATGGTGCTGGGAGGGGAAGGTCAGTGGGAAGGAGCATGGATCTCTGCCCTGACATCCCAACACCCCAGGTGGGATTTCTGCCTCCATAGCCTCTGGCCGATACTTTGCCAAAGGCTGCATGGAGGGAGTGGGATACCACAATTTTGTACATCATTTCCTACTGAGATCTCAAAGCATCTGATTGACATTGAGGACAAAATGAGCTGAATGCCTGCGAAAGGATAGGCGTCACACTGCAAACCAGGCTAAGGCCACACTGAAATAAACAAACCTTCAATGACCAGGCATCTTGGTGGCATTTCCCTTCAGCAATGAGGAGAACCTGCTCTGCCTCCAGCTACTCCGATTCACAGCTTTGTCACACTGGGAAACTGAATTTAATCTGTGTCCCCAAGCAGCGTTGCCCCTGCAGCCCCATAGGAGGGAGCAGACTGTTTCTCACCAGACAGAATAAGGGACAAACTGGACTGCAGGAAGACCTGGACAGGAGAAGCTTGATTCACTCTCAGAATGATGCTGCACCAACCCTGGTCCTGCCTCCACCCATCAGTGACCACTGAGACCTGCACAGAACCCATCTTCCTTAAGCTGAATGGAGCAGTGTGCAGAGACTAAAACAAAACACCCCTCCACCATCTGCTCCTTGCTCAGACAAGCTTGGAAGCCCAACCTCAGTCACTCACTCGCATATTGACATGGGTCTACAGATCTCTACCCTCTGGAGAGACACACAGCCCAAGGCGGTTACCATCCCACACCTCTCCAGCTGCCCTGATGCCCATCAGCCATGGCCAGCACCTCTCCATCCCTCCTGGGGTCTCCCAGAAGATTCCCCATTCCCTAGATGGGCAGCCTCGCCTGCTTAAAAACCCCAAGAATCACCTCTCCCAAGCATAGGTTGAAGCTGCAGGACTCCTGACCTTCTGGGACCATCACATACACCTTGCCACAGCAAATACTTCTCACCATTACAACCTTGCTTGCTTTTGGGGATGTAGAATGAAGTAACACACTGTGGGCCTGAGTCTTCTCTGAGGGTGGTGAAGAATATAGAGGTCAGAGGAAAACTGGGACCACTACCTCGGTCAGACCCTTTGTAAATACAACTTAGTGTTTTCAGTCAAGCACTGTAGCATTACTCCAGAGCCAAGTTAGGCTGAAGAAATTCATGTACAGCATGGGAGAGGGATAGGGAGGAGGTCACTGAACAACCTATAGGGGACCAACTGCCAAAGCCTCTCACACCTTCAAGGCTGTCCATATGCAAAAGGCAGGAAGGAAAAATAAACTAAATAAAAAGGAAAAAAGGCAACAAAACAAAAGGAAAAGGTTGCAAAGTGGGTGCTTTCCAAACTCTCAACTCGGCTGCTAACCTGAATGTCAGTCCCGATTTGCTCTTCAGGTTCCTCAGGAGCTCCAGCTGGTTCAGAGGAGGGATTAGTCTAGAGGGAGAAAATAAAGACCATTAATATCCAAGCAGAGCTGACTTCAGAGCCTCCCATCTTGGAACCTTCCCCTGCTGCCCCATCCTTTCAGCTAGAACCAGCTTAGTGCCACCAAGCGCAACTGGGAGACAGCTCAGGAAGGATGGAGAGGGGTTTGGCTGCTACTTCCAACAGTGTCCTAAGGCAGAGAGGTGGGGAAAGAGAGAAAGGGTGACAGCAAAGAGAGAGAGAAACTTGTCTGCACCACTGGATTTGGAACCTCCCAAAGCAGAAGCGGCTGCCAGAGGCACTGAGCAGCATCACAGTGTTTTGGCAGGAGAGCTGGTTCACCAGGTGCAGTCTATCAGTTGGCATTGCTCTGTGTGGAGGTCAGCACTTCGGCTCTTATTAACTGGAGAGACACTCCAGTTTCGGAGGCAAATGGGAAAACTCAGCCCTGCTGTTCCTGGCAGTGTGGGGAGGCATGGGAAGGAGCAGCTTATGGGGCAGAGAAAACAGGGACTCGAGGTTGGGAGCAGCGTGTTCCGGGATCAAGTTCAACCAGTTCCCTGCTGCCTGTGCCAGGTTTTGCCCCAAAATAAGGCAAAACCATGTATCATTGCCTTTGAGGAAGGACCTGAAAATGGGAATCCTGGGTAATTAAAAAGTAATATAAATGAACACCTTGTTGCCTATCCTGATTTTGTGCCAGTGAATTAGCCCCCACCATCCACTTCAGAGTCTTCCTTCGGGCCCTGGGAGACTGGGGCTTGCTCCATGAATATTTAACATTGATATTCACAGGTTTTCAACCAAGAGATATATATGAGCTGGAAGTGTTGTGGGGAGGATGGAAAACACTGCACATGGTTGAGAAGAGCAACACCTACTTAAAAGCTCACCAGGGGACTCCGCATTCAGGCTTAAGGCCAAGGGGGTTCATCCCATGGCTTGCTGCAAAATCCTTTCTAGGCCACCAGTGTGCCTTTGTCAAACTAAGTCCCTGCAGTTGGGACCACAGCCCAAAGAACCACAACCCCAAGGCAGGGTATACATATGGCTCTGCTGGAAAATGTGCCACTAAGGTTTTAATTAGAGCAAGAATGACCCAAAATGGCAACTTTGGACTGAAAGGAAAGGAGCACAAGTGCTCGCAGACTGGTCTTGGCTGAGGTGCGGCCGCTTACTATAAAGTAAAGGCAGAGATATTCATGCCCATGTTTTGTGAGCCGTTATGAGACCAATAGCTTCATAGCTTTCCTCTAACTGAAGAAAAACCCAACTGGAAACACTTTTCCTCTGCATCATGAAACTCATCGTCACAAACCCCCCCAGTTGTTCAGCAGAGCAGACTTGGCGCTCACAAGATTGAGGCAATCAGAACATCTTTCAATCCCAAGAATGGAGAAAAGAATAAAAATAGGCCTGAAAATTCTGGCTCGGCTTCCCAGGCTGGCTCTGTTTGCTGCCATCCAGACAGCACATCCTGATCTGATGAATTAATGATTCTCTTCACTCAAGAAGCCAGGAGGAAGCTGACCTTGGTGCAGTGGAGCAGCACATGAGTGCTGGGCTGTCTCCTCCCTTCAAACCCACCGCAGGGCTGGCAGATTCCTTCCAAGATGGGTGAATAAAATCAAGCACCAAGTGTACTTAGCAGCTAATGAAGGGTGCGCAACTGTTCTTTGGTGCATTAGTTTCTCATGGATGTCCATATCCAGGGTAACAGCCCCACTTTCTCAGGCCAGGATCACAAACCCAGGGCTCCCATTGATACAAGTCTCAGAGCTAGTTAGTTCACTGGATTGAAGGATTCAGGATCCCAGAAGGAGCTCTTTCCTTTGCATAACATAGGTCTACACTGTGCTGGAGGCAGCCATCTCTTGGGCCACCATAGATGCTTCCATACAAAGGTGAAAAACCACACAAGGGATCATAGAACCATAGAACATTAGGGTTAGAACGGACCTTAAGATCATCTTGTTCCAACCCCCTTGCCATGGGCAGGGATACCTCCCACTAAACCACGTCATCCAAGGCTCTGTTCAACCTGGCCTTGAATGCAGAAATTCACTGTTTCTGTGGTAGGGTGATGGGTGGAAAAAAACCCCAATATTTTACTGAAATGAAGATTAAAAATGGGTGTAAACTCATCCATGTACTTGACATGAAATTCAGTCTGAATCAAATGCTAATCCTAACCTGTCATTACAAGAGAGCAGCTTGGGGAACAGCTACTGCATTGCATCACTTCACCAGAACCTCAGAGAAAAGGCAGGGGTCTGCTCAGTGCTTTGACTGAACTTTGCTATGAAATACTGATGGAGGGCACCCTGCATCCCTGTGTGCCACCGTGTCCTCCAGAGACATGGAAAATGGACCTCTGGGCTGGGACATCTCATGATTTCTCTCTCTCCTCCTGGTCCATGTGTCACTTGTTAGCAAGGGAAGCAAGTTTTGGTTAAAGGGGAGCTAGGCGAGAAGATCTGAACGCCACAGGAACACACACAGCTCATGCTACACACCACAGCAGCGCTTCCGAGTTGCCAGCTTCCATCACCCCTCCCAGGACAGCACAAACACCACACTACCTCCAGCTCCCCTATCCAAAGGGAAGGCAAATTTGCTATTCCTGGTAGCACAGATAAGGTTCAAGCACTTGGGGACAGTAGGGATATCATGCCTCCAGCCAGGACATCATCCAAACCCACAACATGAGGAGAGAGCAGCACACAAGAGGGTAGGAGTATACACAGAACCACACACACACCCCACGACATACACAGAAATGATGATGATGACTTTGAACAGTCCCAGTATGAACAATTAGGAAGATGGTGACAAGGAGATGGATGCTGGAATGGAATGGTGACTCAAATGAGTCTCCATGCTGTGTTGGAGTCCCTAAGAGGAGCCAATTTTTACCCAAACAATGACTTTATGTCTCCAGCCCAAGCTATTTTTCATAACTAAGGGCATTTATGAAACTTATAAACTACTTTATTGTAAGAAATGCAATGGAAGTGGTACATTCTTACTTCACTCCTGCAGCATTAAAATGTCCGATTCTCCAAGCGGGCTGTTGTTCAGCACAACAGGAAAGTGCATTCAAAATATTATGAATACAATTCATTGATGCAATTTGCTGTAAATTAACCCATAAAGTGGTTAAGTGTAATTTACTAAGGCTGTAAAACTTGCAACTGTGAAAACTGGAACCAGGTTTGGAAATCAGGCGCTAAATCACATCAGTTTTAAGAGCATCAATGCATCCAGTGAGGATTTAAGTTGTTCTAAGAACAGAGGTTGGCCTCCAGTCTTGAAATGCAAGCCATTTATTCCTCATCTTGATGCACTGACTTGTCTACACCTTCAGACACCAACCTCATCTAAAATATGCCTGTGATTTTCAAATCTACTCTTTTCTGCAGAACCCAAGATAATATGATTTATCATAAATCTTACACAGCCGTATAGAGGTCTTTGCATTTGGACTGAGCCCTAAAGGTTAAGTCCCAAACTGAATAACTGGGTCAGTCTGGGAAGAAAAAAAACTGAAATGGAGAAGTCCTGCTGAAATGGGACATCCCTTCCCCAAAAAATCAGACTGGATTGTTGGAAGAAATTAATGATTGTTTCAGTTTAGTATTTGTAGAATACCACTTTGGAAGGGTCCTCAAGGATCATCTGGTCCAACCTCGGAATGGACTGGACCATGTGGTCCAACCTCGGAATGGACTGGACCATCTGGTCCAATCTCTTTCTCCTCCAGATGTTGTCCTCAAATCAGGCACAGCTACTACTGTGATTTCATTCATGCATCACTGATGCATCCCATGGTGCCACCATCCAGTAAATTCAGCAAACCAAGCACTGCCTGGTGGAAACAGCTCCTACAGCATGGAGTGAGACAAATGACACGGTGAAGGATGGGAGCAGAGGGGTGGAGAAAGAGGAACACGCAGGAGTGATGGCAGAGGGAAGATGGGAGGATGAACAGGGAAGTTTTCTTGCTAAACATTGTATGAATCAGAGAAGGTTGAGAAGACCATCACGAAATAACCTTAAAACACCAAGCTTATCAAGCACTCTCCCATTCTCCTTCCTTAAATCATCATTTTGACAGATGGTTTCCCAACACATGTGTGTACCACTAGCTAAAACATACACGGAGGTGCATAGGGTTAGTCTGTAGGCAGCAGGATGGGGAGTCTGGGTTGGGCTTTCACTCATTCCTTTGAATAAACTGATCTTCAGAGGTTTATTTTCCTTTCCTTCATTTGTTTTTGCAATTAAAGGCTTTGCATTTACAGTCCCAAACGAAGAACAAGGAGTGACATGACACACAGTTTCAGGGTCACATGCACTTCATACCTGGAGGCACCGTACGTTTGCGTTTGCGTGCTTTTCAAGTGTTTTCACCCAAGAAAACCAAAGGGATAAGAGAAAGAAAAAGAGGGATGGGGGGAAGGTGGGGTGGAGGAAAGGGGGAAAGAAACAGAATAAAGAAAATTAGCATATGAACCAGGCTTAGAGGTGAGCACGGAGCGTGGGCTGAGCCTGCTCAGAAGCGCCCGTGTCACCCTCGTGTCACTCTTGGGGACAGGCAGTTGGCACCTCACTCTGAAAGCAAATGAGCACCGAACAGCAGGGAAAATAGGGGGGCCACCAAGAGGCCTTTCATGGGACATCCAAAGCCCTGGTCCCATCAGCCAGGGATGTCTTGAGCTGAGATGATGTCTTGGATGTGCCAGTATTTTAGTGAAGGCCAATATATGAACATAGTTGAGTTCAAGGCTCTGTTCTCAGTAGTAACAATAAACAGCAATTTTTTATCCAGCAAATCCAGTGGCTGATGCAGAACAGGTCATGGCATCTGGCAGCATTACAAGCTCAAACTATAGCTGTACATAAAGTGGCTTTGTAGCTATTTCAGATTTGGTTCTACCACGTTTTGAATTTCAATACAAGATCCGAGCTTCTCTCAAGGGGCCACCTTATTTTCCCCACACGAGTGAGACTAACTCTACTGCAGTGATTTGAGTGATGTTCTGGAGACACGTGAGCTCCTCCAAGGCATGTGCAATGATTTTTCTCATATCGAGCAGCCAGTCATTTTGGAGATGCCTTGGGAAAACAAGTAAGCTCAAGTCACAGGGCTCCTGATATGAGGAAAAAGCAGTCCAATGTTGAACAGAAAGGCTGCCAAGGTAGTGATGGTTGCAGATCACCCCCTGGCACCCTGGAGGGACATGGGGATACTGTGCTCCTCCAACCCACTTCCTAATCATGCTCTGTGTTGCAGCCATATGTCTGCAGCCATCGCCTTAATGTAGCACTGGGCTTGATGCGCTGCTCTGGCTGCACCAGTGCAGAGCTGGCTTAGCCAAGTGGGTAGACAAGGACAGATGCACAGTGTGACTGATGGAAGCTGCAGCCAGAACATACAGTTACCCCATTTGTAACTTCTTCCCTAATTTATCTGACTGCATCCAAAACATATTCAACAGAAGATCACTGCTTTCTTGGTAAAAATATCCAATTTGGCCAAAGAGCTGAACCCATGGCTCACTCTCCCAGGTGATGCTCAATTTACCTGCACACACACAAGAGTTGAGATTTAAAGGTGAAACTGGGAGAGCAGAGTAATCTGTGCCTAGGGAAGCCCAAGGGTGATGTTGCTGCTTGGGACTGACCCTGGAGCAGCACCCAACCAGTAAAACTGCTGCCACCCTACTACAACTTGGTCCTGGCTTTTCATTCAGGAGAGCTGGGCTTTTCACCCAACTCCATTTCTGTCCTTTTTTCCTCCTTAATGCTTTTATTTAGGCTCTTCTGAAGCTCTTCAGCTTTTCTTCCTGTGGACTTGCTCCATGGGAAATACAGGTTCTAACAAGCGGTTTAAGCATCAGGTAATTACCCCAGGACATCCTCGTGCAAAAGGTGTCACTGTATGTCTGGCTGCATGGTAAGCTCAGTCTTTCAAAGAGCAGTAAAACCCAGCAAAGTTCACTGAAATTACTCCCTGGCTTCCTGCATTTTGCAGTGGACTTTGGACCAGGCGCCATCCTCATCCTCTCCAATAGCTGATCACAGCCAGTGCTGCTAATGTACAGTGAGATGGGGGAGTTCCAATGGGTGAGATTAACGCTATTGGAAAACAGCTTTGTTCTGTTTTATTGGGTGGTTGTTTGCTTTTGGGGGTTTTTCTAGGCAAAATCTTGAAGCTGGTTCATAAATCTCTAGAGGGAAAAAAAAGCAATCAGACACACACTGGGAATGAATCCAATGAAAGCTCACTGACCACAACAACGTGATTAGCTCCTAAAAACACGCCAGAAGGGGATGCAGACAGCGTGGGGTGGAAAATGAACAACAACGTTTTGCATTTTAGCTTCTGGAGAAGCCTCTGCCTCAATGCCACCAACCATGAGAATGACCTGGGGGATGCAACGCTCCCAAGCATCCCAGGGAGCAGCAAGGCTTGGCAGCAGACTGTCCTTATCTCCATGAAGCTCCAAATCCCAAGAGGCTGCAAATTCCCAGAGCACTGCTCCAACCCGTGTTGTATCAGCTGAAAAAGTTGCCTGGGGATGATGACAAGTTACTTCTCCTTAAAGCAAGGCAGATGGATGCTGCTAAAACACAGCGGTGCTTTATCAGTATCATCTGTCAAAGCTCCACAGTCCTTCCCTACTTGTGTCCGCAGATCATAAAACCACAGGCTGGTTTGGGTTGGAAGGGACATTAAAGCTCACCCAGTTCCAACCCCCTGCCATGGACAGGGACATCTTCCACTAGAGCAGCTTGCTTCAAGTTCCATCCAACCTGGTCCTTCTCATGATGGATAAATGAAATGCAAGACATGGGAAAAGGCTCATTGAATCCTGATTTGGTTTTCTTCCTCTTAGAGAAAAAATAAGGAAAGGAAAGGAGGACCCAGGGCAAATGCACCCAGGGAAAGTGCTGGGACAGAAGTTTGCTGAAAGGCAGAAGGACCATAAGAAACCAGCTGGAGCCGCAAGGAGAGCCCGAGTGGGTGAGAGGAGCTGCACACAGGGCGAGGACGGCGTTTACCTATGATCCAGAGCAGCTCGGAAGGGAGATCTTCACCTTTGGGCACAGCAACTGTCACAACACAACGCAACTACCAGCGGCCGTGGAGAAATAAAGGTGAAAAGAAGAGCATGTACACACACACAGACATGGAAAGAAAAAAACCAACAGGGAAATTAAAATCAAGTCAAAACGAAAGAGACAAAACCAACCACAAAGCAAAAACAAAAGCTCCAAAAGAAAAAGCAAATACCGGCTCTTGAAATCAACTTTGTCAACGAAAAAATAGGTAATAAACAAAACTGCATAACCAGATAACAAAAATAAATATGGAGACAGTGGTGTCATGAGGAAGGCAGTGGAAGAGGGAGAAGGAGGTACCTGTACATGGGGACGGTGACGGTGCGTTCGTAGTACTGCCAAGTGGAGTGCAGGTCCGTCCGGGACAGGTTGGTGGCATAAAATCTCCAAGCCGCCTATGGAGGGGATATAGTGGGACTGTGAACCAGGTATGGGCAGCACTGCCCTTGGTTTTATAGCCTTTGGACAACACTGAGTCCTTCTTCTGCTATGGGATGGGTCTGACCTTCTTCCTTTTCCTTGGTTTAACACATGCCACATCTGGGGTGGTACCATGGTACCCCTGACTACATGAGCCCAGCTAAAAGTGCTGCAGGTACCAGGCACCCACTGTCAAGTTGAAGTTAGGCATCAAATGGGTTTTGCTGCCCATCAGGGAGTTAAAAAATGTGGAAAGAAAGGAGCAGGGGAATGTAAAATGACTAATTTCATATCTCCAAGATACACACCAAGACCAACCTTCAGTGCAGACATGTGTTACCGTGAAGAAAATGCTCCCCAATTGTAACTTGCCATCAGTATAAATATGCTCTTTGGTGGGAAGGGAGGGGGAAAAAGTTGGGTACAGCCAGACTCCAAATGCATTTGTCTCTCTGTGCTGGGCTGGATTTTGTTCTTTTTCCTACCACGTATGTTATTTCTCCACGGCTGATTCCCTGGCATTTATTCCCACACAAGACTAGTCACCAGCTGCTGTCTCACACCTTACACACACAGCCCCATTCTTCACCTGCCTGTCTCCTCCCCAGCACCCAAAAGACTATTAAACCCCCCCAAAACCAGGACGAGGTACCCCCCAAAGTCTCCTTGGATGTGATCTTCACCTGAATCAGGCCCGCTGCTGGGTTTCGCCTCTTCTCAAAGTGTTTTTGCCGGTGCTGCTCTTGAACCTTCAGAGCAAACCCTGAACCTAAGATGCCCTGGGGAAGAGAACAAACATTTGCAGTTAGCAGGGTGTTTGCTAAGCTTTCACTTAAGCACTGCAGCCAGCTTTCCCTCCAAAGCTTTGTTCTGGGTTATTTTTCGCTCTGATGTCCAGGGGAAGGACATCATCTCTAGGAACAGCCTTTGCAGTTTTCGGTTTTGCTTCAATAAATACTTGTGCAGAGCCAAATTCTGGAGTTTCCATCTCGATTGCTCACACACAAAGTGCCCAATCTGTGGGTACTCAGACAGGGTTTCCCCTCTTCTCCTTTTTTTCCTGACTCAAAAACCACAGAGCTGTTGAGGACAGGAGATCTCTGAATACATCACGCCACTGGATGTGGCTGCTGCATTGCCACCAGCTCCAGGGGCTTGGGACCACATGGGCCGAGCTCAGTACCCTCCCCAGTAAGATACTGCAGCCCCTGCTTACAGCAGGAAGGGCGAAGAAGGAGACGCCGATGAGGGTGAACGTAGCCGCCAGCAGCCGCCCATTCCAGGTCTGCGGGTACTTGTCCCCATAGCCGATGGTGGTGAGAGTAATCTGCGGGGAGGAGAACACCACAAAGCCCTTGGTCAGATTTAGAACTGAACCAACAAAGACAAACTTCCTGCAAGATCAGAGTGTTCAAGGCCAGGTTGGACACAGGGGCTTGGAGCAAGCTGCCCTAGTGGAAGGTGTCCCTGCCTGTGGCAGGGGTTGGAGCTGGATGAGCTTTAAGGTCCCTTCCAATCCAAGCCAGTCTATGATGGGCACCTCTGTGGGAAGCAGTGATATCCCAATGCCCAGGACAGCGCTGCCGCCTTCCTCCTCAATACACTGAGTTTTCACGCCAGTTGGGAGCATTTTGTTGCCTTCAGCAGACACAGAGAGCTGCCAGCTGGTGCAGAGGCTTGCAGCAGCTCGGAGCCTCCTCCGGGAGATGGGGCTGTGCCTTCGGCAGGGGAAGCAAACCGGCACCATTCCCCCAAATTCCCTTTTGGCACCTCATGGAGGAAGGCAGAGCTGACTGCATGCAGAAAGATCTGATGCTGTTTATTCCCGGTTTTCCCAGCAGTGCCTATTAGCCCGTCTCCCTGTTTAAAAACAGCATATTATGCCGACAGGATGAATTACGGCTGCTCCATGCAACCTAATTTAGGGATGGGGTTTTTTTTCCCCTCCTAAGTATTATCGTAATGCACCAAAAGAATGCTGGCAATTTGCTGTGTGTTTTTGGGAAGGAGCAGAGAGATTTATTGCAGACAAAGAATCCTCTGAATTTCAAATTGCAGGAAAAGATGCATTGTCCCACTTCTATGGACTGACACAAAAGCTGGAGAGGGGCTTTGGACAAGGGCCTGTAGGGACAGGGCAAGGGGAATGGCTTTAACCTGCCAGAGGGGAGACTGA